>DWKA01002953.1:0-10051 GCA_018249155.1 Panoquina ocola ocola
AACACAATGTTGTTTACATTTTGTTAAATAATATCGTTTCCATATTATTGTAATTCATAATGGATAGGTACATAATATTTTTGCATGCGACCGTGTATACAAATATCCGAAAACAATTTGTGTCCATATTTTTGAAAACTTTTGGTGGTTATATGGTATAAATTGTTAAGTGGCGATTTATTTTTAAAATTTTCACAGTGTATAGATATTTATTTGAAAATCTGCCATTGTGTACAGAGCTCTTCGATCGTCTTCGATTAAGTAAATCGTTAAAGATCTTGCCATACACGATTCGTCGTTACGATCGGTCTGTTGCGACGGATCGTACAGAATATAAATCGTATCAAGTGTGGAGCCCATTACATTCTGTTACTACATATTCCGAAACCTCCCAAAGGTGCAGGATAAGATTTTTAGGGGGTTTTAGTGAGTAGAAATTCCATAACACGCACCTTTGTAAACATTTCCCCTTGGAAAATTGAGGAGTAATTACCTCGTATAATCGTCCGTCTGGCAAGCGAGCTTGTCTCGCCGCATACTCTCCTATAGCTTGCAAGGTGCGGTAGTTACTTGGTTGTCGAGAGCTATAGCGCCATGGGTATAAGATGCAATCCTTTGTAAGGAATAAAAATAATTATTACATATTATATTCTAATTATAATTAAATGGGCTTTGATTCTATAAAAAAAATATGAAAACTTTAGCTAGGGCTAATAAAATTTTAAATCGATTTATTTCACATTCAAAATATTTTTTCCGTTAGGTAATTTTTAATGGTAGGTATATTGATTGATAGACCTATTGGTGATATTTTACTTATAATACTATGATAATCCTAATGTATTTTAATAATAATAGATATAGCTACCTACCGACAGCAAAATTATACCTATATACAGACTATAATAGAATTTAGACTACTTTCGAGGTTTCTGTATCAAAATTCTTTCAGATTGGATTAAGGAAATTTTTAAATGATAATTGCATATTGTACGCACATTACTAAGGTGGACACTATTAGATATCGGTTTGCCTACATAGGTACCTATTTAAAGATGTCAAGGTACCGACCAACTTTTAAGGACATGAAGGACAATATCCCGTTATCTATTTGCGAATGTTTGTCTGGTACGATCTGGTTAAATCTTTAGGTTATATCTTTGTATATCTTCCTATCATTTTTTAGATCTAGGTACTATCGCCCGACAATCGCATACGTACAAGTTATATCTAGGATAAGGAATAATTTACGCGGCGTCATATTATTTTTGTATCAATGGGACGTATTAGCAGCAAATAAACCCTAATAAGTTTTTGTTGCGTATATTTTCAAACTAGAAAAATGATGTAGGTAGGTACCTACACTAATAGGAAATGTCATCAATTTTTAAGTTCTAGAAGCTATCATTATATGTACCTAGCTAGGAACTAACAGTCTAGCGTTAGGATAGATTGAAGTTACGTTGCTAAATGAGGAAAAAAAGGAGAGGCGCTGGATTGGAAGTCGATATTTTTATTTTAGTTCAATGGAGAGATAAATATGGAAAGAATTTTTGTACACAAAAATAGGTGTTTGTTGGAAAAGCTGCACTCCCTGGACCCTTACCGCCTTGTTTGAACCAAAAAAGCTTTGCACTGTACTGTAATGGTCTTATCTTTTTTGTTGCATAAAGCTTAATATGTTATGGCGATTTCTCTCACGATAAAAAAATAATCTAGGTTATTCTAACATTAGTATCATTTGCGTTATCTAGTCACCTTTTTTGGTGTAAAACTTGCATCCAAAAATATAGCCAAATGTATGTTGTCGCCTCGTTTGTGTATATAGGCTCGAATAGCCTGCGCTTCTGTCGTAGAAAACGGCTTATCGCCGGGATAATACTGCGAACAACGATCAGGTGATTTTTGTACGTCATCTGCAATAAATACACATCGATATAACAGTAATTTTATAAGAATATATTTAATAAATGTTATTATCAAACTATAGGTACGTATATGAAAACTTAGTAGGTATAACAGATATAATAAATATCCCAATTTTATGGTGGCCTTTATATTTTTTATCATTAATCTAATCAGAAAGTTATCTAAGAAATGTCTCATTTAAAAATTTATTGCTATACATTGTTTCGTCGTTAATTACGTGGAAATAGCAAAAAATCTTGTAATCATGTTTGTAATTAGGCACATCGTAGATAGACAAAAGATTAATTTTGTTCCAATTATTGTTATTTCACAATATCCCGTAATGAGTGTAAAAACCGAAAATATACATAAAAAATTTAATTTAAAATTAAAAAAACCCCCGACACAATCATTAAAAAAATAAAAAATAATATCTCTAAAAATAATACGTTGCGTGGGGGACCGCTCCCCAAACATATCTAAAAACACGGGCCAGTAAATCACATTTAATACAAAAAACAACTAAATTGAAATCGCTTAATACGTTCGGGAGCTATGATGCCACAGACAGACAGACAGACAGACACGTCAAACTTATAACACCCCTCTTTTTGCGTGGGGGGTTAAAAACAATTGCGTCTCAATTCAGGCAACCCACAGTGTGCCTAATAGTGATTCAAAGTTGTAAGTTGCACGGGCGACTTGATGAGTTTTATAACTGTGATAGATTTATTTTTAGATTCATTACTAAATAGGTACATACTACTACGAATTTTCACAACTATTTGAAACCAAAGATGTAGTTGACAATGACAGTTGGGGACGAAAATGAGCTCTTTGCAAATGAATCCTTTCTAGTCTCTTCCGTCTTCTCATACCCACACTAATTAGGTACGAACTAGCCAAAGCCATCATCGTAGGTACCTACTGATCGTGAAACACTATTTGGAGCGGGCGTGGACAGAACAGCTTTGTTTGGGGCTGATCGTAAAAAAGGGGTAGGACACAATATTGTAGAGTAGGTAAACTTTGTACTGACCCTGCCAATGATAGGCGAAGTTGCGATTAATATTAGTACCAAAGCATAGGTTTTGTCCAGGCGCCTTGTCTATATTCTTGAACCACTCCTTCGGTCGAGTGTGACTTCTAGCAGTTAAATTACGTGACCACTCCGCCGTACTCAGCGGTTGGAAGAAGCGTAAACTCTGACTAAAGTTTAATCCGTCGGGATTACCCAGAGCTATTAAGTACCTGTTAATATTAAAATATTGCCTGTTATTAATGTATAATAACATAATTATAGGTATCTTGATAATACATTCAAGATTACAATAATTATTTTTAATTATGCTTTCCTATCTAATGTGATTAATTAATGGCTGACAAAAACATTTGTAGGTAGGTGTAGCATTGTTTAGGCAGAAAATAGAAGAACATTCAGTTGGGTTAACTAAATTTAAAATAGATTATTTATTTATCTGCATGGATCCAAAACCATTACTCTTTGATTTTAGGCTTTGTTCCTACTTAATAACTTCAAAGGATTAATAAATTACAGGTTTTACTCTTAACTCAGCCCAGTCCATTTAATAGAAGGTAGATAAAATAATTACATCGGTACAACGTAGATCCTCGCTATATAACAATCACCTTTAGAGTTTAGATAATATTTATTTTTCAGAGTACAAAGGAGTACAGAGTACAAACTACGAAATATATTATTATTCAGAAACTTAAACCTATAGACGTAGCGTAATAATATAGGTAGACTTACCAATCATAATCATTGAAAAAAGGTGTTTGATAACTGGTGTCGTACAGCAGCTTTTCCGCTAACTCGAGAATTGCGTTCGGTGCAGCCCAGGTCATTGCATTCAGAGCTACGGTTAATGCCAAAGACACATTAGGCGACAAATGTGCCGCGACATGTATCGGCGACATGTCAAACGAAGTCGGCCGATGTCGCCGCATGTATGGCGACATAGCGCGACTTATGTCGACTTCACTCGATGTATTTGGTAACATGTGTCGCGCGATGTCGCCAGACATGTCGAGCGAAGTCCGGCAATGTCTCGCGACGTCACCTGACGTTGCTGGCGACCCGTATCGCAGCATTTGTCGCCTAGTGTGTCTTTGGCATAATACATTACTTATAGATAGCGATATGTTTTTCATTGAAAATAAAACATCAAAAATATTTACGATCATGATGATAATCTGGTGTGGAAATTTTTATCAATAATTGGGAAATATGACTACTATAAGTATCTAATTTTAGTTGAAAAGATGGAATATGAAAATATCGTTCGCGTGCTCAGCCTCAGCCATAACCATAGCATTCCCCGTGATGCGGTGGTACCCATAAGTATTATTGTTTTAGGGTTAACCTTATAATAATTATTAAACTACTTAACTTTAGACATATTGAAGTACCTACGTATTTCCTTGTTTTGTTTATTATATGATAATCATTTATTACGTACCACCAATGATAAATATTCCAGGTTTTTTGCTTTTATGATCGCTATGTAATTCCAGAGCTATGAGGCTGTTATTTCCGGCACTGCGAGGTTTAAGATGAACTACATTCACGATCTCAGAGTCCTCTTTACTCATACGATCAGCAACAGTCGTAAGCAACTTTTGATCAACATACTGCGTATATTGTAACTTGGCACCCATACGTTTAACACGCTTCATAATTGCTCCAGACCTTAGCAGAAAAGTCCATTAAGTTAGGTTTGTACTTTGTAATTCCTAAAGAATTATATTACCAAACGTAAACATACTTTACATAATTTCTTGGAGGAAAAAAAACCATAAATAAAGCTCCTAATAAATACAAAACAGCGATCATATAAACTTTGATTTGTAACAACATTTTACAATATTGGTTTATGAAAAGAAATTACTCAATAGCTTAAATATTTCAAAAGGAAATATTTTTAAAGCTTGTCAACAAATGACTTTATGGACCACAGAGTAGGTACGTTTTAGAAACAATAACTGATAAAGATGTAGTCAAACCATTTGTTTTGCATTATAATCCGCATTACCAATCAAAAAGACTCAATCAACTCGCATTCAAGGTTTATCTCACTGAACGGATTCAAAAGTGCCAAGACTTGATGATAGAATACTTGAGGGAGGTATAATAAGTAGCATCGACAAACTTCAGCATAAAACCGAGGTGTTTCCAAATTCAATGAACACCGCCATTCGTCAGCATGGACCACGATGCTGGGTTAAATTTGAAGGAGGTAAGCCATTTAAAAATAACTAACTTCTAATTAAAAAACAAATACTACATTTCCCAGACATACAATCTACTGGCTATAAAGATCCTGAAAGCAAGTTAAGAATTTATTTCTGTCAGAATAACAGCTGTGGCTGTCAAAAATAATGATTTCTAGCTTTTTGTTATCATGAATTTTGGTGTAGTTTTGATTATATTAAGTTCTGTACAAACGATTTTGTGTTTAAAATCCGATGGTAATGGGAATGACACGTGTGACTTGTGCACAATTTCTTGTTAGTATATTTTGCTCGCTTATGAATAACCTTATTACTATATTGGGAAGTGTTTAATGAATTGAAATTATTTGTATTGTATTATGTTCTTTTATTATTAAAAAATATATTCAGGGTTTCGTCGCAAACGAGCGCAAACAGATTATACTCGGTGGCGCGCCAACCCAGAGACGACACAAGAATTTATCGTCAAAGTTTTAGATGACGACTTGACGACACGTGCGGTACCGAACATTGTGGCGATTAATATTCAACCATTATCTAAGAATGAGAAGAAGATTATTGTTGGTGGGGCATTAGTACTACCCACTACCTCTCTCACTACATTATCGGAATCAGTTGACTATACGAGATTTATACCTCCAACTACAATACCTGTTGAGATACTTGAGAAAGCTAAGGTCAGATCTGTACTAGAGGATTTAATCATGACGCCAAGAGGTCAGGTTTTTATTCAGTTTATTATTTAATATTTTTGTTTTTAAAATAAAGTAACATTATTGCGTAAGTTATGTTTGTGTGTGACATAAATGGGATGTCTATCTGCTGTTAAATTAATTCTTGTCTAATTTAAAGGCCTCAAAAGTGATAATCAAATTACACATAAGCAACATCCGCCTGTAAAGCATATTCATCGCGATGAAAGTCCGCCCTCTGGCCCTCAGTTTTTAGGCCGATCTTATTCATCTTTGGCACAACAGTATGCGCCTGTGGCTCCAGTGTCATTTTACCGTGGACCGACGATAGCACCTCTTACTCCAAGATCTGTCGAAAGATTTGTAAGTCACGTAAACTTACGCCGTTATTTTAATACTATATACCCAGAGGGGCATTTAAATATGTGTAAGTTTTTTATTCTAGATGTATAAAACGTCAAATCGTCCAACTCGCACTTTTCCCCTCCCTGATGTTATAAGACCATCTAGAACTACATCAAAACCATCGTTGTACGACATTTTTCTTTTTGATAAAAATGATTTTACTGATGACCAAATGATAATATCTCATAACAGTATGCCAGAAATGCATGATCTCCAAACGTTAACGACAAGCTTGACTACTTGGTCAACAATACAGCACCAAGATGAAAGTTTCGGTCGTCCAACTGAAGAGAATTTTATGAAATGGCGAAGAGATAAAGACAATACAAAATCTGTTGATGATAAAGAGTCTGATGTATCGTATAACGCTGTAGTTAGTAATTACGATGAAGATAAAGGCAAGAAATCGACAGAAGAAGATGATGATGATGATGATGATGAACTTCCCGTAGCTGATCTCGAGCTGTCGAAAGCATTAAATGAATCCGTTGATGATTCATATGAATTCGATAACTCTACAGAATCAGAATCAGTTGCACATGTTTCCGAAGAAAAACATACCGAAAATGTAACTATAAGACACAGACCCACTCCCATATCTCAGTTAAACCGAAAGCCAACTACTGAGACAAAGAAGTTTCATAAAAAACGTAAACTAAGTTGCAGTATGATTAGACTTAGACAGCTAAACTTTAATTCGCCACGGACTTTGCCAGAGGTATACATTTTTAATCTAATTTATTGAGATATAAATGCTAGGGATAGTTATTACATTATGTATTTGATACCCAATCATAATATTATGTATAATCTACGAAGTAAGTCTGCTTGAGTCTAATGTATTTTAAATACATATAGATTTTACGTAGCTGTGTCGAGTATAAGATTAACATGCAAAAAGTTGGCAAAGTTTTAAAAATGTGTAATATTGTTGATTATTTTAAGTCGGAAAATGTAACTCTTTATTTTTCAATATACTTATCTTACATTGTAACTGTAAAACGAAAATTTTCATGCAAGTATTTTGCTAATCATTTTGCTTCAAATTATTTATCAGCTATAAATCTAGACGATAAATGAATATGTTTAAATGCTTAATTAATCCGACGGATTGTGACAAATGTTTTAGATAGTGGCTCAATTAAAGCAATGGGCAGAAACAAGTCCACTAGCTAAATGGGTCGATATCACTAACGGGAACTACACGACGATGGAAAACCCCATATACATGATGATTGTGGATGATCCCAGTAGTGGTCAAATCATTTCAGCGAAGAAAACTGTTATGATAATCGCAGGTAGGAAAAATATTTACGGAAAAACTTGTTTAGGTATAAATTTCATGCACACGTTTCCATTCCAGAACGTCTGAAATATATACACGTGACTGATGATAAGAACACAATAATTTATGATTCCATATGCAACTGAGACTTTTGGTTTTTTGGAGATAAGCTCAGATATAGTTTTAATTAATTAATCCCTGATAGTCCGAATCGGGGCGCTTAACTTCGGTATTGGTATTACGTAGGTTTTTTGTGAATTGCCGATCAATGAATAGAAAAATGTAATCTTTTATTGTTTTCTTCGTTTTTCTGCAAAGTTCATATCGACGGTTCCCGGTCTATTTGCTTTAAGCGACATTTTTTAACGATATTGAGTTATATACCTACATATTTAGAATCATTGAATTTTTCTGCATCGGTTGAGCCGGGTTTAAAAAAAGTTTAAAAAATTTCGCTGAAAGCAAATACACGGGAACCATCAATAGGTATGGTGAGTTGTTCCTCAAAAAGATTTGAGGTCAGTAAATAACTTCAAAGATAGTTTAGACTTCTTATACTCAAGATAACGTTTATGATTTTATGTTTTTGGGACAAGATTTAGTGAATTTTGTTGTGAGTTCCTTCTTCCTAAATGAATTCCTATCTTTAGGTATACAAGGTCGCGATCACCATGCCGTGGCCGCCGCTATGTACGTTCTCTACCAGTTGATAGAGCGTAGTGAAGCGCACGCGGATTTACTGACAAAGTATAGATTTTGGATTATACCCATTTTTAACCCCGATGGCTACGATTATTCCATGACATTTCCTCATGTAAGTAATTATTTGAATCTAATCCTAGAATCGGTATATTTATTGACAAAAATAGATATAAAATAACACTTTCAATTTATTACCATTGTTATTACTTTAGAGGAGAGAATGGACTAAAAATTTAAAACAAAAATGGGACCCTTGCAAAGGTCGAGAGGCATGTACCTCTTGTGAATTGTACGGGCTCAGATGCACAATTCAGGCATGCTACGGTGTGAATCTCGACAGGAACTTCGAATACCAGTGGATACCAAGTAAACTACAATAATACTATTATAGTATCTTATTCCTACATACAATATTACAACGTAATATGTAATTGACGACTTCGTAGCCTAGTTGATAGAGTTACCCAGCATAATGGACATTTATTTAGCAAATACAATTTTGTTCACGAGTCGTGGGGTCACTAACGTGCTTTATGTGTTGTCCATGTCACCCGCAACAGAGGAAATCCTAGTGCGTTAAGAGTGAGAGAGATTCTATAAGACAGTGTGTAAGCTTCGTAATCCTACTAATATTATAAATGCGAAAGTTTGTATGTATGTTTGTTACTACTTCACGCAAAAACTGCTGAACCAATTTTCATGAAATTTGGCAGACACATAGAGGGTAACTTGGATTAATATATTGGATAGTTTTTATCTCGGAAAACCTACGGGATCGGTCAAATTCCACGCGGGCCAAGCCGCGGGGGGAAACATAAATAATAAAATAAATATAAATAATTCATATTATAGCAGAAGAACTGCGAGCGGAGCATCCATGCGGAGCTCTGTACGCGGGCGAGAGGCAGCTGAGTGAGCCCGAGACGCGTGCTCTGACGCACTTTTTGCACGAGCGGAAAACTCCCCTTTATACGTTCGTTGCGTTTAAAGAAGGCGATGTTCTTGTTAGTATATTATACTAAATATTGCAGAGGATTTACGTGGGGGATTAATGAATGATAAAGGAATTTCATTTATATAACGGCTTAACGTAGGTACTTGACCGATATTTAGTTAGGTAAGTATAAGTTGCGTGAATCTTTAGATTCCATGGAAACTTCATGCAATGTGCTAAGCAATACGATGTTTTCAATTGAACTTATAAATTTAGTATCCAAAATATGTATCTAAATTGAATGTGTAACTTTTTGATTGAATTATTTCAGGGAGTGTTATATCCACATTCTCATACCAGAAAAAGGCGAGCATTCGATGGTGTATACGTAAGTGTGACCAAATTGTTCAATTTTTATGAGCTATATTTTTGTAGTGTTATGTTGGATAAGGCCTAGTGTTAGGTGTGTATATAAAAAAAAATTGATAGTCACTGCATACATGCCTTTTATATGCATATAGTGGCGGATAGCCAGATAAGAAATTTGCGGGTTTTGTAACTGTGGCCGAAAAAGTAGTTGTACAAAAATAATTATATTTATGTAGTTATGGACAAAAAGAACTGAAGACAACACACGACAGCAAATTAACTTGTAATCATGAATAATAACTGCGGGTTAAAAAAATCCGTCAAAATTGCGAGGAGTAATTTTGATACTCATTTATTCAAAGGTTAAGAGATTCATAACTTTTATACCTACTAAGTATAGTAAAGTATATTTTTAATTATATGTATAGTTCGCGCGCGAGTTCATTGCCGAGATTCCTGATGTCACACGTCACCCCGCCGTCTTTAATATATTGTCATTAA
>DWKA01002954.1:0-10050 GCA_018249155.1 Panoquina ocola ocola
TGTCGGTAAATAATAATACTGCCGCACGGGGTTAGTACGAAGCCAATTAGCTAAGTTAAGTCTCTACACAAAGACTGATAGCAACCAAGTTTTGAGAAGCGTCGGTAGCTTTTCCCGTTTTGTGGAGGTATGGCGACAGTAGAAAAAGATAGTTACCATTTACCTAGCAGAATCTTCTTCCGCTTGGTTAAAAGACGATGAAAACATTTGAATTTAAAGAAAAGCGATACGACAATATGTGCAAATACACATTCTATTCTGGATTTTAGACGATAGGCTGAATTCTTTGATTCTTGTGAATGAATATAGTTGTTTGTTCTATTTGTTAATTTTAGATCATCAGAATTACAAACATTGAATCTACAGCCTGATATGTATCTCGCTTTCATTAACTTCATGCAATGTGCAGTTAGTAGTTATTAAAGTTTGAATTGCACGAAAGTAGCTCACGTTGCGTCGCGTTAGTAGTACATGTATTTGAGTGGAAGTAGTCAGTTTCGGCGAAACTTAACGTTATGACATTGTGATATTGCGCCAAGTCAAACATGACGGCGCGCGTCATCCGCGGCCCCCCGCGCCCCCCGCGCCGCGCTCGTTAACATTTATATGAATGAACTTTGCGCTCCGCAGAAACTTGGCAAATCGTACAAGTCTTTTACCAAGCACGGTTGAGTTCTTTCATTACGACTCTGTGACGCTCCATCCGGAGGTTTCATAGAAAAAGTTGGAGATAACACGAACACACTTTGCTGAGCGCCGGCAAACTTCGCGTCTAAGGAGCGAATGTAATTTGTCATAACTGAATATTAAGTGAAAAGTTCAATGTTAAAATGCCGTGGAGATAATATATGTATTTGTTGAAGTATCGTTTTTAGGATTAATTAAGAGTATGTTAACTTCTGAGCGGTAGAAACTTTGTACGATTTTACGAAAAACGAGTCTACCTTGTATGTACATGTAGTGCACCTGCTAAGAAATAGACAGGCGATGACGTCAAAGCCCTCCTACTGGTGGACAAAGAGCTTCGCACCACTTAGTTTAATTCGATCGCACGTTTGTCTGTCTGCTCAGCTACTTTTTTACGAGTCGACCTCGGAAACGGTTGTTGGTCTCTAATTTATTATTTTATACCAATAGCTTCGCATTTTGAAGTCGGTGGTTCGACTTTTTGTCAATGTTAATATCGATAAGTGATCTGCACACAAGTCTGCTCTAAATTTATTTGTGGTGGCTGAAACGGAAACGTAACATTGCAAACAATCAAAAATTCACATCGGTAAACATTTACAAAGCACTGGTGCGCCGGCAAACGCCAAACAAATGGTTTTAACATAAATCCAGCAACATTTGTACAAAACAATCTAATTTGCCAAATATATTGGCTCGGCTGTATCAGCTGCTTTTAATGAATTTTCGCTTCGACATTTCTTACGTCATTTCTTCCTTCAGTTTCCGTCCTTCGATTTAATCTAAAGCATTCAAATGATTATGGGTTGTAATGATGATGATGATGATGATTCAAATACCTATTTATCGAACATAATTAAATGATCGACTGGGTCAAGCAGCGCCGGGCGCGGTCACCTGTTGGACTGGTGAGCGTTAGCAAAATATCTACCCTAAACACTTGCGGAGAGCACGAAAATCTATAAAGCTAAGGATTTCATTGTAATATATGAATGTTTAAGCCACCTGGGAAGCCTCTCGGGTGGCAAAAATACTGCCGTCATGTTTGGCCACTAAATCCTCCACCTATTCGTAAACGAGCAACGCTGTGGGCGCTGTAGGCCTCTCCAGTGATGCGGCACTGGTCTAGCTCTGTAGTTAACAAGTACGGTTTTAAAGGTAATAATATTATCAAATTTCAACTAATACATTGGTACATAGCTACCAATCGTATATTGTGTAGGTATATTCGATAAAAAATGTTTTAAGCTTATGTCTCAATAAGAAGCAATATCTCTAGAGAATAATCAATATTAAATTATCCGATCTTGTTATATTGCCTTTTGTATAAGAAATAAATTGCTTATTTCAATGAATTAATTTTCTTTCAATTATGACGAGATTAATTGCTTGTACGAGCATTTTTATTAATATAAATAAGATATCGTTATTAGTACTCACTGTTATCTCACGGTATATGTTCGGTGGAAGTCCCCGAAAAATCGGGAAAAATCATAAGACATCAGAACTGTCTTATAAGATGGTTAGAATCCCCATACACAACGTGAGGGATACAGGCCACAGTCCAAAACACTGAACTCCTGCAGTTGGCAGACTTTATATGCCTTTGTCGACATTTTGGAACATTCTTAAGTTTTTTCGGTTTTGTCACAAAGTTATCCTTCACTGAAGGACACAAATACGTAGAGATGCGTACAGGTTTTGATATCCGGCCTTCGAGAGACCAACGTTCGAGTCACTCGGCTCTCGGCAATCATCGCTAAATACGCCTCAATACGTAAAACACGTAGCTGCGAAAATTAGAAATGCTTCCGAGACTGAAGCCATTTCTAGCGCGAGTTGATGTTGAACAATAATCACGTCTGCGCACACAATAGGTAACATAATCTGGGCTATTACTGAACTTGATATTAGATTCAAATAGTGTTGGATATAACGAGCGAGGGGCACGTCCCCGGCGGCCGCTGCGAAGTCTTATATTTATTTATATTACTTTAATGTTAGGAGATACGAGGACAGGCTTGAGCCGGCGGCCTGCGGGCCATTCACTTCTAATACAAAACTCCAAACGGCATTTAGAACAAACTAATGTAGCCCGAGTAAAGAACATGATCCTCTGGATATACCTAATTGTAAAGTATTATACTGTGGTATTACGTCGTAAAGTTGTGAAGAACCAACTTCATAATGTTGTATACATCCATACATTTATCCTTATTCTTAACATTACATCCAGTAGTGTTGAAATATACGTATTACGAGTATAAGTGAGGTACGAATCAGAAGGTTCGCAATTATTCGACAAAGTGAATGATTTAGTTCAGTATTTATTTCGTCGGAGCGGATTACAAGTTTCTATTTAACGTTTTGTCCGCCGACGTGTATATCAAATTTGTAGTTGAAATTCCTTATAACATCTTAATCTCTTTACTTGTTAACTCGTATATTTACTAGATATTGGAATGGATAATATACTAGACTTCGCAGTCAGGCTCGCTATCCACAAGGTTACAGTTGGTACGAGGCGCACACAAGGGATGATACCGAAGGAATTTCCTCGTTATTCCTGAGGAACGGAAAAAATATTATTGGAAACTCAAATTTCATAAATTATGCATATTAGTTAATGCCCGAATTTGAATCATGAAACTGATTGCCGGTAATTAAACAGTGATACAATCACATTTTAATTAAACCGAACATAATCCCTATCAATATGAATGTTAATATGAAACGGGTCCGATTAATTTTCGGTCCCCATGTTTCGCTAAATCGTTAACAGATTGATGTAACGCACGAACTGATCAAAATGATGTCGGCACGTGTATTGACATCCATGTGTGGCTAATGATCATGGAATTAATTTGAACTTCACATTTGACGAAACAATCATCGTACCTATTAAAAGTTCTCATACACGTTGTTTTATGACGCAATTCAGATACAATGTTGTTGTTTGGGTATTCTGAAAAATTTTGTGAGTAATTGTTAGTTTTAATAAAAAGTTCTGTAAACAAACGAATAATTTAACATTTCACTAGGTAGATAGGTAGGTACATTTTATACTCGTTGCATGATTGCGATAAAATTAGACGCGTCTTTTCAAGTGCACTAGACCCTCCCGGTACGTACTGTGACAGCGGCCGTGTAAATGGTAATGTGGTGCATTTAAATTTGGGATCATATATCCCGCACTTTGTAACTGAACGACAAAATCAGCGCTGTCGAGGGGCGCGAGGGCGCCATAACGAACGCCCATCGCTGAACGTCCAAAACAAAAGAGGTCAACAGCTTGTTAATTACTGTAACCTCATTTTTGATTACCACCGCGACTACAGACCGACGCATTAACAATTCATAATCCGCACACAACGCGACCACTCCACTTTGTGATACTCTAATATTCATCGACCATCGGCGGCCAGCGTTGGACGAACGCGGCCGAACGTTTGGCAAACACGCCAACGTCAATAATGGCAGCCATTTGTCGTTTTAATTATGTACCGGAATTTATCCGGTTTTGTTATTTCCCCGCGGACAAGGATTGACGGGACGCGTCACGTTATGTTGACTTTTGGCGTGAATGAAAATAATTTATACCGAAACTGATTTGCTGGCGGCACGACTGCGCCGTAAGCCTGTAACTACATCATTATAGTGGGCGGGACGAGCCGCTCGAGGCGTAACAAATATTTAAGGTCTCGTGTGTTTCCACTTTGATTGAGGAACTGCGTGAGGCGTTATTATTATTGTTTCATGAGCGCTTAACCTGTGCTGTTGAGCTAAATGGTAAGCGATTTAAGAACTTCCGCTTGTAGAGCGAGAGTTGTTTATGAACAGCGTTGAGAATTATGTACCTTGAATACTTGTCAAATATTGTAGGTATCTTGGCCTTCGTATATTTATTAAGACAACTACGGGCTTAGTGAGAAGTGAAGTGTGTCCAGTGGTGTCTGTGTAACTCGTGTATCTACTAACCGACTGTTCGTTGTAGTGCTTGCGATGCTTGCAGTCACATCCGTCATTACAAGTAAAAAAAAAACAATGCGACAACATGTTGCGTGGCAGGCAGGAAAAGCCTATGTTATTGAGCTTACGTTAAAGACAATCTCTTTATAGTAGGTCACATGATGTTAAATTTTTACTCTCCGCGCAGTTAAATAAGCTTCACTTCAAACATAAAATGTAAACAATAATATAGAAGTGGGCGTGCAGTGCATTGGCAATGTGGATAACTGCAGAGTGCTGTAATAATGACTACGACAGATGCTATTGATTTCAAGTGCCATCCTTTGACCTAATTAACAAACTCATATTGGCGAGCCGCAGAGAAAACCCGGTCAGCTAATACGGTCCTCGTACTCCTAAATATAATAGATCCGCTCTGCCGATGCTCGTTCACAAATGAATGAGCCGAATGAATCATAGCCACTGAGTACGAGCTTATAAATCCATTGGCGAAGCTCCGAGCGGAGCCTCCGTGCGCCGGTGGTTCTGTATAGTCCATGTGTAATAGTGTTCTTCGTACAGTGAATACAATAATCACTTAATGTAATAATTACATTGAAGGAATGTGCTCTTAATCATTGACTAATTTAAGTTTCAAATCATACTTATCAGGCAAATTCATTGTCATCAGAACTAAATCACAGCGTCAAATTTCAAATCAGTTGTATAAAAGGAATAATTTCTAATTCAGCTTCTACGATGACTTAAAGTGACATACAAATAATTGACTGTACTCATCATCATGTTAACAAACTGAGAGAACGGAGAGCTAATGGTTCACTCCCAACGCGATATTAGAATTGAACCATAGTGTACCTTAATGAAATCGTGCATCGATTTCCATTGTTCACGAGTTCACTATTATAACAATAAGTTGCAGAAGCAGCTCTGCCTTTGTGATGTTAATGTACACTATCTGAACTTCGCATCACTATTGGAAAATATTCATAGTACTAAAATTTTCTCCTTTCATATTATTCAACGAAATGAAGCAATGTACAGAGTGAATAATTCAAAGGTACGACAACCCTGCAACGCCCTGTTAAACATATTTAATTTGTATAAACAGAATGTAAATACGTAACAAAGAAACATTTTGATAATATCGGAGCTAATTTATCTATGGTCGTAAATCAGCGACATGGCAGCGCGAAGAAGTTGCGAGTTGTGGAGCCGCCCCGGGGGCCACTCGCTACAGTTTCTTTCGGCGATCGTGAACAACTCAACTTTCGTCGACGTATTTCACACACTCAGCTACAAATATCAGTTTATTTCTACTTATATCGTAGTTTGGCAAAACTTTTATCGATTCAAGCTTTCATTCTTAATTGACAATGTGAAGATTGCACCGGAAGGGTTTGGATTAGATTACTGGGGTTTGTTAGAAGATCGCCCACGACGGGTGTCGCCACTCGGCGTTCTGTTGAATATTCAATATAAGAAGAGGGCTGCACTGGCAGAACTCTTTTATTCTTGAAAAACGCAGTCGGCGAGCGAATCGTTTGTCCATAATGTCAAGGCTTATATTGATTTGGTTTTAAACAGGCTTTAACTTTTGTCTTTCTTTTATTTATTCAAGGTGCACCGCTAAGTGCGTGACAAAAGGAGATGAAACACCAAAATAAAAAAAATACGACAAAAGTATTACATAAATACTTAATGATAAATCTGTACAGAAATCTCGGCGTAATTGGTGTACATACATAAAAAAACAAAGCAACCAAATTGAGAACCTCCTCCTTTTTTGAAGTCGGTTAAAAATAGGATCGTTTATGAAAATTGGCGAGGTACATTATTGAACATTCTGATTATTAACACGGAGTTATCGTTAACAATTTGCGTATTGCGTATTGATTCAGTGTTATCTAAAACGAGTAAGAACAAAGCAATGTTTAGTGAAATAGTTAAACAAGTATCCGCCTTCAATGGCAGAGCCGTAAACAATAAATCAGGCAGCGGGGCAGCGCGGAACTGTATCAATATGCAGTAAGGGCCCCAGACGATGGATGGAGTTGAATAGGCAAGATAAGCAGCAACTTTTATTTCTCTATATAGAGAGCCGTTCAAACACTCTTTGTTCGCGAAGACGATATTGAAGTCCTTTTGAGGCGAGCTCTTTGAACGATTGCTGTGGGAATTGAGATCTACGGCAGATCCAGGACGAATTAAAATATGAGGGAGGTACATTCGTGTAACAATTTATTGTTTGTCTATTTAAATAGCTAACACGTTAAATAGGACTCGAAGGATTTCCACGTAGTTTATCGACTAACGTTTAGATAACGAGAACCGTATTCAATTAATCACCGCATAACCGATAAAGCCTCTACATTTTTGCAATAATCCTAACTGAGGGAAACAAGTCGGCTCTGTGACTCCAGCCGTCAGCGTCACACCGTATTTCACCGCTCGACTCATGCACCGACACGTAGATTGATACAGTGGAGGGCGGGTCGATGTCGTCGCGGTGTCGTGCCACGATACGTCACCGCCTGATCGTCAAAGCTGGTGCAATTTCTAAACTCGGCTGTAGCCGTCGAATTTGTAACATGTCCGATGCGAAGTGAATTCGACCGTATAATAATATCATGACTTAGCTTGATGGTGGCTCGATCATTATAAGATTGAACTGCGATGTAAAGTTAAGTAAAGTAAAGTTAAATATGTAGTTTTTTTGACGTTTAACATCTTTACGGGCGACTTGGGTCTCATTTCAAATCATGGCAGTATGAAAAAATTTGCAAAGGCGAAAAGGAAGACGGAGAAGCGAGTTGCTTGCGTTCTCGGTCGACAATTTGTTGTAAAACCATCAACAGTGACACCGTATATTGTCGTTGTTGAAGAGTAGTGACAGATCTCTTATTTATATTCGTAATAGGAGGTATACAATTTTAATTAATTATTCTACCTACTACTTTCTGTAATATGTTTGACACTGATATTCGGACTATTATTTTCGGCAAATTGTAATCGATAAATATTATTTTTACTATCGTAATTTCTTTTGCGACTCGTTACAAAATGTCTGCAATGCAAGTAAAATATTTTCTGCAGAGAGACATTTTACGGTGAGTTCCGCCGGTGGTTTTATAGTCGCTATCTTCCGGAGTGTGTAACAACTCCCGCGACGATTCTTCTTATCGCCAATAATGATGGTCCCGGACTCGCCTGTGCCCTGTACTTGTCACCCGACGTCAATAAAATATCTATAACGAGGGCTCGTTACGCGGGTTTCTAATTAATGGTCGGCGAGGGTGGTCGCGCGACACGGAAAAATATAATACTTCATTCTCGTCAGCGACTCCACTAATCAAAGTCACCACCGCGGTAAAGACATGCCTATTTTTTCCCCGCCGATAGTCGGAACGGCATTTTATGTGTAATTTATTAGTTTCGCTTCCGGTCGTAGCTCGCATGCATATCGCAGCGATACGACAATGAAGGAATATTATTCCGGAATTTTGTCATTAGCGACGTGAACAGATCACACTCGGTCGTGCTGGCGGGTTCCTCGGCGTAACATACACAGTTTAATTAATAGTCACAGGTAGTCTTTTAGTAATTCAAATCATGTTTTTTTAATATTAAGAACACGCTGTAATGAATACGCATTGCGCCAATTATCAAGAAATAGAACTTGAAAAATAATAGGCGAACAAATTAAGACGTACGTATCTGATAGCCCACACCACATGATACCATCAGTCCTGATGGTATTCAACGCCTCCGTATTTATAAGGCCCTCAGCAAACCAGCCTGGTGGTACTATTTTATTGTCATGTAACATACGTCCACATGCATAACAATAACTAGAGGTAGATAAAACCCGCATTCATATATTCCGCCACATACATACATACATCTCTAAAGGTGCAGCTAATACGCCCATACAGCGATGACTTTTCTGCTCAAAGCATATTTTCATCATACTCCTGTCTTTGAGAAAGACCTTAAATGCTCGCAAATTTTTAAAATCACGAGAATGTTACAGTGCAGTGGCCGCGACTTCCTCTGCTTCCACAAAGTTTTACAAGTACTTTTCTCTTTTACATAGTCGTTTTTGGTCGCTCATTTATTTGCTTATATTTGAAAGAAGTATAACTAAATGTGAGCTTTGTCTACAACTTTCAAGTTATACAGTAAATGCAAAATAATATATAATTTATGTTTAAACTAGATTTTTTAACTGATACTTGTAAATGTTGATACTGCCTGCATTCGACGAGGTTGACATTGATCGTAATTGACCCTTGGAGCATTTTTGGGTGATTAGATCACGTCTGTGAAGTTTCGCTGATTAAAAATAGTTAGCTATAAAAAACACTTAAGTCGCCCCGTAACCCCGTAATTCTCGTAAACTCTTAACCCGCACTGAATAACCCGAGCTGGCGAGTTGGCGAGGTACGCTTTGAGGTTCAGTTGTATCCGATGAGATCGGTATAGAAATCTTTGTATCACTTTAGAAATATTCGCTTCGGATGCCGGTGCGTTCAATACAAATCATCTATCCAATTTCCCTTTCAGGGGACATTGAGTGGAGGTCAAAGGGCAGCGACATCCGCCCACGAGTGTACAGCATTCAGCGATGTAGGTTACAAGGCAGTGCATGCATGCAGGCTCGGGCCCCGACCCACCACTATCGATTGGAGGCCCGCGCAGCCGCCGTGAGCCGCTACTCTCCATCCGCTACCTGTTCCATCGCTCCCTGACAACCAATTTCCTCTACCTTTTCAGATGAAAGCTAGCGTTGGACGTCAAACGCACGGTTCCTATTGGGAATATGAATCGTCAGAACGGGATTCGATTTATATTTTTTTGTCTTATCAATTTATAATATAGAAAAGTCATCGAGAGAAATGTCATCGAGTGAATTGACATAAATAGTTATAATTACCCAACGATACAGTTGTGCCAAATGTTGAACATGCAGTCGATTAAAACATTATTTCATACATTTCCTAAAAGGATATTGGAATTATATACAATTCCTAGGAAATGTATTCATTTCCCAGGTCATGTATGTATTAACTAAAGTTTAAAACAATATTTTATACATGTCCTAAGTGGCATCGGAATTGTATACTTTGACTAGGAGTTGTATACAATTCCGCGATTTCACACATTTCCGGTAACATCTACATTGATTTAGATTTCGTATATGCCACAAATTAAGTGATTTGTAAAACAATGCATTTCCATATTATACATGCATGCATTTACACGGATCAATTTTTCTTAACAGTTAACTTACGTGCTGATCATAAAGTTAATTTTATTCTAATACTAGTGGCCCGCCCTCGCTTCGCTTCGGGAAAAAAATCTCACTTCCATACAAACTTTCAACCCCTATTTAAC
>DWKA01002955.1:0-10048 GCA_018249155.1 Panoquina ocola ocola
ATTATGATATAGAAAATATATAAATATGTTTGGTGCAGATAAATAGTCTGTAGTATTCTAAGAGTAATTCTACACAAGGCATCTATCAAAGTTTCTATGTAACGTAGTGATTGTATTCTCTTTGGTTTCTATATCGACGCTTGAAAGGCAATCTTATCTAAGCGACAATGAGTAACCTCATTATTATTGTGATTAAAAATCACAATATGATTTAATATGGTTTATAATCTTAATAATTATGGTTACTTTTTGTCGCTTAGATAAGATTGCCTTTCAAGCGTCGATATTAAATAATAAATGTTATTTTCTAAACGTTAAAAAATAAAACCATAGACATTCGCCAAACCTATTCGGGATAGTGTTTAGTCTGTGGTGTTTATTTATGCTATATCTCCAAAGGCATCGTTCATGACCTTGATGAGACATTCGTCACGATATTGCGAATATCGTCCTTATGCGTTTCGCAGAGAGTACATAATAATAATAATACAACCATAGACTAGACAATATTGATTGATGTGGTATAGGTAACTTTATTTTGTGCCACGTACTGACTGAAATTAAAAATATCTTTATCTTTTGACAATACATAACTGTAAAATAAAAACACGTG
Source organism: Panoquina ocola ocola (assembly GCA_018249155.1). Taxonomy (NCBI): domain Eukaryota; kingdom Metazoa; phylum Arthropoda; class Insecta; order Lepidoptera; family Hesperiidae; genus Panoquina; species Panoquina ocola. The sequence goes on from DWKA01002955.1 coordinate 614, forward strand.
CGAAAATACGAAGCTTTGATTTTTAATTAAAGCTGATAAAATATTTAGGGAGAAGTATCGAATAATTACGTTATTAATCTGGTGCTCCTAATGGGCACCACAATTTCTTCATAAGTCGCCCAAAGCCTGGTAACATTCCAAAAACAAACTCGTTCGTGTATGGCGTGTATGGTGTGTCGTGGTCGTGTGAGTGATGATGAACTTGTGAACCGGCGTTACTGTTGGCGTTTTCGTGCGTTTAGATTTTTGTGTTCGTTCTTTGTTAGTTTTCTATATCCCAAATGAAATAACCGAGCCCGAATAGTGTTGGTTTCGTTAACATTTTTGTTTTTCGTAGTGTAGTTCGTTCAATAAAAGAACAATGATAAAAAACGAAATGAGCGTAGAGAATGGCGGCGGCGACGCCAATTCCAATGTGTCACCGACCAAACTCATGGTCAACTATATTCCCGAGCTGATGACGAGGGACATGATGTACGCGCTTTTCTCGGCAATGGGTAAAATAGAGAGTTGTAAGCTGATCGCGAACCGGGGCTACGGGTTCGTCGAGTACGAGAAACACGAGGATGCCGAGAAGGCGCGCGTCGCGTTCAACGGCCTGCTGATGCAGGGCAAGACACTCAAGGTGTCCTTCGCGCTCCTCAACCCCGAAAACAAAGTGAGCCACAAGCCCGACACCGAATCGAATCTCTACATAAGCAATCTACCTCCCGACATGACGTTGGAGCGCCTGAACAGCGTATTCGGTCAGTTCGGCCACATAACCAACAGTAGGGTGTCGCAGGGGATCGGCTTCGTGTGCTACGAGACGCGGCAGCAGGCCGAGGACGCGATCACGCACATGAACGGCCAGACGCCGATCCCGGGCGCGGGGGCGATCGTGGTGAAGTTCGCCAACAAGCCCAACTCGAACAAGAACCCGCCGCGGCCCTCGCAGAGGAGCAGCGTGGCGGCGGCGCCGCTGGCGTACAACGGCGCGCCCATGTTCAACGGCTCCACGCCCGCCTTCAACGGGACCAACCTGAGCGCGGCGTTCGGCGCGCGCCCCGCCGCCTTCGCGCCCGGCTTCCCGCAGGCCTCGCCGCCGCCGCTGCTGCCGTCCCCCGGTAAAGCTCTCCCGTTTATCAACAAGGGTCAACAACGCTTTAATCCCATGGCCGCCACCAATCACACGCCACTACCGTTGCTAGGTGCCCCCGCGAGCCCCGTGCCGCTGCTGGGCGCGCCCGCCGCGCCGCACCAGACCACGGTGTACGTATACAACGTGGGAGAGGACACGGAGGAGCTGGCGCTCTGGCAGATCTTCGGGCCCTACGGCGCCATCGACTCCATCAAGGTCATCAAGGACCCCGAGACCAAGAAAAATAAAGGGTTTGCATTTGTTAACATGCGCGAGTACGACGAGGCCGCTATGGCCATTCAGGCCCTCAACGGCTACACGCTCAACGGGCAGGTTCTATCGGTTAGCTTTAAGACTCAGAAGAGAAGTAATTAGGAGTTTACGGACGTTTCCGACGCCGTCTCGTTGTGATGGTTTTGAGGCCGAAAGCTTAAAAAGATTTCATTCCAATCTCAGAATATTTTTGTAGTCGAGACGCGAGATCCTCTATGTGCATTTCAGATTAGTCTCTAAGTATTTTTGTAAGATTTAAATAGTTTTATACTGGTGAGAGCGCCACATGACTACCTGTGAGTTTGTTGGCTTGACAGTATCCTATATGTGTACTTTTTATCGTATGATATGGTATTATATTATGTGACTATGTATGGACCTGTCGCACTATGTATTGCCTGGGCCGCAGGACCGCCTGCCTGACCCCTGCTGCCCACACCCTCCAGGTATTTTATTTTGTGTAAAGCAACCATTGTATGTTTTTTTATCTTTAATAAATTTCATGTTTAAATAGAGTGTATTGTATATTCTCTTTATTTTTTTTTTCTATATACGTCCCCCCTACCTCTCCTTATTTTCTTACATAATATAAGTAATCCATAATAAGTAATATATTTTGTGGCAGTAGTGATAACATGTACATAATAATATTTACTAGTGTGTATGTCCGTCTGCAGGCCGCTGTTTAAATGCTTATATTGCATGTTGTGTAGTAGAGAGCAGGAATGTTTTTTTTTATTTGTATATGTTACAAGTTTATGGTCCCCGATATTGTATTATTTTTGGTTCCTAGTCTTAGATGTTTAATGGTTATGAAGTCAGGCCTGCAAGTTTTGGTAATCTCATGTTTCGGGTAATTAAATTTATTTTTCCTGCCTCGATGCCGTCGCGACGTTTCGTAGCCAAGCTTTAATATTCATAACTAAGGCTTCCACTCGATTTAAATTCGGTGACGTACGTGTAGGTGTAAAAAAATGCCACATGCTACGCTAATGTTAATTAGAAGAGTATTATCTGCGGCCGTGAAACATAGGAAGCGATAAGATAACGTTGAAACACAGTGGTCCATGATACTGATGTAACTCGAACAGAAAGTGATACCATATGGCAATGCCTCGAATATGGAGCCTAGGAAATAACCTTCGAATATATTGGTGAGTACTGTGATTTTATTAAGTTATGGATCATCATCACAAGGGCGATATTTCATTGTATGATTGTGTATGTGTAGAGGGAACTGAATCCAGTTTGCTATCATGCAAGCCGGTGCCTATAAATCGTTAAATTTTATGCCGGTTTCTGACGATAACAGCGGTGGTCGACGTAGGTGCGTTGCGCGTCGTACAAGAATAATCTAATGTACCTATTTATGAACTTCACACACTGCTATTCATTTAGCGACATTTTTTATGTCGCACCTATTTGGAGTCGTGGAGCCTTGAGGATTATCTGCGCTGGAATTGAGCACAAAAACATTAACCTAACTACATTCCACTGGCGACCACTGGTGATAAATACAGCTTCCGATTTTTCGTTCCAATCAATTTTAAACATTTTTTTTATTGTAACTCAACAGAGATATCGACTGCTATCCGTTCACGACGGTTCTAAATATTCTATCTATCTATTACGCTCGAGTCAGTTGCCTAGCACTGTGAAAGAGTTATCTTTGTTATTAATATTTATCTATTAGCTTACCAGATTTTATCGATGGATAGATTATTGAAAACGGCCGTTATAGCAAGATTTAATAGAGCTTTATTCGTGTAACACATGAACCGTAGATGATGTTTAGAGCGTGGCTAATTCCCAACAAAAAGACTAACTATCTACTCCATAGTAACAAGTAGAACATGTGGATTCAGTAGAATAATTATAATCTTAGTACGGTAAGCCAGTATACGTAGACCAGGCTGATATTGATTTTTGAGACCGTAACAATGACATTGTATGCGTGCGGACCGTGCGGTTCACAGACGAGCGACCGCGGGTTAGGATTCATCTGTCCTTTTCAAGGGCAGCGTCTATAAATATTTTCGTGTGTACTTATGTTCCGTCGACCTCCCTCGCGTCCTTTGCGTAGACGGCTACGCAGACGAGTTTCGTGAAGGGGCTCGATATTATTGGGATAATAAATTGCATTACTTGCGCAAAATTATACGGCTGGGTGGAAAGGTTTTTAGATGTTTTTACAAGTATCGGATGGATGTAAACACCTCTAAAGAAAATTAGGTTTTTTTTGTCGTTTTGGACTTTTGAGGGTTATTTATAATTTATGTACCTAGTTAACTGGTCATGACAGCTAATAATCCACACAAAACAGCAATATTTGTATCCAATAGCTAATAGATAAATATTTAATAGTAACTTCGATCTAATATGATTAGACATTATTGCTTACTAGATTTCCGTGGAATTTTGACTATAACACAAACCATTATTCTAATTCAACGCCGATGCCACCTTGGTTACGTTTTTAAACATTTAATGGAATAAAAAGAATTAACCAGGATTATTGGGATAAAAAGTATCCTACCTATGTCCATCTCCTGGAGCTACCTTCCCACCAAATCCATTTATCCGTTTTTGTGTGAATGAGGAACAAATATAGAAATATACAAACTTTCACATTTTTAATATGTATTAGTAGGATTTCCTAGTCTTCCCTTATTTGCGCATATAATATTTCATTAGCTTCACATTTACAAAGTTACATTCTACAATGAGTCGTAAAATGTTTATTTCTGAACTGTTTGCACACACACATGATAAATACACAAGAAACTCGACAGTTGAACATGTTATTACTTTTTTTATGAAACGTTTTAGTGTTTGTTATTATGTAGATGCTATTTTTTGAAGCCAGGTAGGCAGGTTACCTAATAAACTAACGTAATAGTTCCACATAGGTACATCTATTTTTAAAATTATACTAAAATTATGTACCTACCTATTTAATGTGTAGTAATTTTTGAATTCATTGCTTCGATGAGGATATTTTAGCGGTCGTATTGTTGGATCAAGAAACTCCACAAACAGCCTTTATTTTTTATTGTTAATATGTTTTTTTATTTATCATATTTAGACGGTAATGATACCCCGTCAGTAACTTGGTAGCTACCAATATGTAACCAGCTGAACTGCTATAGACCAATAGATAAGTAAAAATCATTGTAACTCCCATTTTAAATCTTATTTCTATCTTATTTCACACTCAAAGATTGCCCATCCTGTTATTGCTACTTTGATAAACTTTCTAAGTCAATCATAGGTTTTGTCAAATCAATAGCATAATAATTATTAGTGGCAAGAGTCTGAAAGAGATAGATGCGTAAAACAAAAAGTAGTCTCAAGACTAAAGCTATATTTACTTAATACGTATCAATTTCAATATCCCTTAAAATGGTAACGAAAACTATAAAATAGTGCCGTGATACCGACGAGTATGTAACTTGAACACAATGGAATACCTTTTAAATTTCCTGCTTGACTGCTTAGGGTAGCAAAATGACATACGCAGGTCGTGACAGGTGCAACAGGATCCAAAAAAACGTTGGCCCCTAAGTATTGTTAACTTTTGTTATGCATTCTGTTCAATTGCTATTAACCCACTTCCTATTTTACCTGAATGAAAACAGCATAAAAAAAAGTTATTCAGAGATGGTTTGATTGTTCCAAATTTGTGTAAGGAGCGACTGTTATGTGAAAAATTACAGGGTAATTGAAAAAAAATGTTACTTATGTATCTGTCGCAGGCGATATTTGTATGTTTCTACGTTTTCCAACGGCGACGTCCGGTTAAAAACGCTCGCTATTTTGAAAAATACCATCACCAAATGACTTACATACTATTTTTTTTCAAATTTTTGCAATAATTTTTAACGTGACGGCTCTACCCAGTTACTATTCTGTGGTAGTATTAATTAACCACCCTCTTTTAGCTTCAAGCACTTAAAAAACATTAAGAAGTGGGTAGTTACAACGGATATAAAATTTAACCCTAAGCTGGTATAATATTTAGGTAAATTACATTTATGAAAACTACTTCAAATCAGTAATTCATGTGTTCTGAGATTGGACGTCCAGATAAAATGATAAAAGTAATGACTATAAGATCTGTTGCAAAAAACATCTACCCTCGCTAATAGCTTCTCTCGAATACATTTTATTATGTTTGACGTACAGATTCAATAGCTGTGTTATTCATTTATTAAATATTAAATTTAGCCATCCGTAAATATGTTACACAGTAAAAAATAGCCAACCAAATAGGTATGTTCCCAAATGTAAAGAAACATGACCGTTTCATTTTTAGTTTTTAGCGACATATATCAATAAGTGTCGTTAATGTGAATAACCTTCGCCGTGTATTATAATATTCCAACACGTTCCAATAAGGGAATGACCGACGTTAGCCGTCCACACCACGTAATTGTTTAGTGCACCGACATAAACGCACCAAGGACTAAAGATGCTCATATAGCCGTTAGCTAGGGCGTTCACCGTTTTTATCGGGCTATGTGGGGCCAGGGTTTGCACTTTCACTACAGTATGTTGCCTTTTTAGACACGGTTTATTCAATAAAGTTCAAAGAACATCGCTAAAAACGCGCCTTTCTCTTCTAGCTAACAAGCTTCATGATAAAACAATCCATTGTATAGACAAATTGGCACTATTGGAATTCTGTTGAGCAATATGTAGTGCTAAATAATTATCGTCGTCCGCCGTAAATCATATTAAGTTTATTTCATTATCTGAAGTCAACAGCCCTACTCGTGTGGTATAATTATCCGACTGAAACAACTGTCGGAGACTGGTCGGTTTTTTGCGCGTCGCTGCTCCATATACTTAAAATGTACGGTAAACCGTGGCTTGGAAGATATTTGTCTCGCAGTCCTACATAATGCATGCTATGTTAATGTGTTATATTCATACGTTAATACTTAAATGAGTATTTTTTGTCTTACGATGGTTATTATCTCGTTCAGGTAATTTCAGTTTGAAATTAAACCTTTCGTCAGAAAACTAATTATGGAATGGCTGTGAAGTTTCTTATGTTTCTTTCTTTAATGTTGGTTGCTGACTTTCTTTAATATTGAACGATATCCGTATTGAATGATTGATTTAAGAATTTCTTCGACATAATAGTATTATTCTTCGTACATGTTTTTTCCTGAATTGCCAGCTAGGCAACTCCCATTAATGATCTTTGACCCATTATTGTCTCTACTTACCATGGTCCTCCTCTTAGACGATTCGAAGAGCTCTTTCAAATTACTTCTAAAAAGTATTCCTCGGCTACTAAAACGTTTTATTTGGGTTATCCTGAGTATTTTCAAGTCCGTACCTATGCTTGAATGTTACTCAAGTTTGTTTCTTATTATCTAATGAAACGTTAAGTCCTTAAATTAAGATATATACATAAAGAAATCCATGAAGGTTATGAAGTTGACATGAATTAATTACTAAAAGTATAACATAGATTTCATCCTCGATAATATTATTATGTCCATTTGCCGTACAGTCTCGGCTACGCCTATAAAAGACAATCTTGTAGTATCTCCTAAGCCGTAATTCTCGGAGACTTAAGATCGTGATTGTCTAGACCTAGAGACATAACAAGAGGGGAGTTTGCTAGGCTTTTGTAAATCGCTCTCCGAGACACGAAAACTAGGTCGCCTTCCATCCAGGCTTCATTTCATTCGTTCCAAACAGAGGTATTTTGCGCTAGTCGAGCTAATATTGAAACATTTTTCCCCTATCTTTTTCTTTAGGTTTTAAATGTTGGGGCTAATTTTCTTTTTTGTTACATAGACAAATTCAAAATCATTTATTCATGTAGGTACCAATGATACTCTTATGCAAGTCATTGTTTCATTCTACCACCATTTCGGAAAGGTGCTTTGTCATGTCATGTCATAGACATGGCGAAAGAAACTCCTCAGCACATCTTTCATACATATTTCATTGTAGATGCTTGCTTAGATACGCAGCTTCAAATATTTCCATTAAGTTTTTGTGACAATTATATGATAGGGGTTAAAAGAATTTGCTGATATACCTAATCGATATGCCTATAAAGATCATTGCACAAGGCAATTCAGGTGGAAATTGTATTCAGGAGTGTCATCTACAGGCAAACAAAGATGTGGGTCGATGACGGCTTACGTCGGTAGCTGCGGCTTATCTCAAGCGAGCTTTGGTTCAATGGACTCAACAAGCAATGTTATATTCTCATTAATCTCCACTACACAACTTTTTGGACGTTTTAAAATACGTGACGATGTAGGCACATATATAAAACAAGGTATTTACACAGAAAATTCGATCGTGGATAACAATTTTTGCATTTATTGCACGTATCAATTTTAACTATGACTTTAAATTCAATGAAAATTTAGCTGAAAATTTTTCAAGTAAAATTATGTAAATTGATGTGTAGAATAATTTGCAGTTTGCGCCCACCGTCCGTACCAGCGGAGATGTTAATAGCACACAAAAATAACCATGTCTGGGAAGTAGTAACTTACACATAATATTAATATTTCCTGTACATGGTTCGTCTACTGTGATAGTTTGAAACTCAGTTAACAACTTAACACGGGTCAGTTAACAATGTCTTAACAGTGAAAAAAAATCATCATTGTCAAAATTATCCATATCGTTGGAATATATTCACGATAGTATAGAAAAGCTTCTTATTTGAGAGTCCTCAACGACGGGTCAAGTCGGTCAACTCATACTTGACCGTATTAGTGACTTTTTCTTCATTCTGATGAAGACGTCCAAGCCACGGAAAAAAGTTTTAAATTAAACCATTTCATTTATGGCACAACACTTCGTGTAACACTATTCCGTGATTTTAATCTATTGACATAAACCCAGCTGCTAAAATAATCTGAAATATTGGACCTAAAATATAAAACGTAATCCACTCTGTTGCGTTAAAGATCCAAAATTTTGGCACGGATTTGTCGATAGGTCGTTACATAGGCTTCCACTTTGATAGTGAGTCACAGTTACGTATCAACCTATGAATAATTTACATTCATCGCTGCTGGTGGGGCAAACCAATTATATTGGTGGGAGAAAGGCGAATTAGGGATGTGAAACCAATTTTTTATTCTGATGAGTCACTTGTAGTTTTAAGATTTTATGTCTGTAGGTGATTCATTTATTGTAGGTAATAGTGATTTGTGGACCTATTTACATTTTTTGATTTTACAAGTTTCATAAATGATAACAGGCGTAAAAACATCTAGAGGATGAGCATAAAATGTCTAAAAAATATTCTACTACCATTGCTAAGCGATACGGTACAGGCCGTTTCAAAAGGAAAAGGCCACTTCATTCATTTACGAGTATAACACTTAATTATGCAGGAATAATTCTAATGAAAATTAGAACTACTTATAAACTTCGATTATTATCTTGGTTATATAGATTAGTACTTATGCATTTGGCAAGTTTGGTTTGGTTCATCTATACAACATTTTATGACTACCTTCTTCACATACTAGAAATGAATCAAGTGCAGTTGCCCAGGAGACTACGCGTTCCGAATGATGACAGTACTATCTAATCTCAGTGCTAATATTTTGTTTCACTTGACGATTAAATAAACCTTCTGCAACCGGTTTTTAATAAGTCAGTGATCTCGTACACCCGTGAATGACAGTGACAATATGTAATTACTATTAAACTGTATTGACAAACTAGCTGCCCGGTCTCGCTTCGCCTCGGGAAGAATATAGTATATGCTGCTCCTCTTCCAATGGTCTTAGCTTGATGTTATATAGCCTTCCTCGATATATGGGCTATCCAACACTGAAAGAATTTTTCAAATTGGACCAGTTACGTAGTTCCTGAGATTAGCGCTCCCAAGCAAACAAACCAACTCTTCAGCTTTATAATATTAGTAATAGTTATTTACGGGCATGGTAAAGTATCGAGCCTGATGCAAGGAGTTAAATAATTTAGCTTCAAGCTATGATGAAATTTTAAGAAAGCTAAAGTTGGTATCATAGATGCTGCTTATACAT
>DWKA01002956.1:0-10046 GCA_018249155.1 Panoquina ocola ocola
GAAGAAATATAATATTATTGATTCTTTTTGTATCATTTGAGTGTAGGATACGCTCATTTAATTAATTAAATGAATATTCGTAAAACAGCGGCTTCTGTCTATAAAAAGTGATCGACCAAGTTAAGCAACAAGTCGGTATTTGGGTGGGTGACCACTAATGGAAAATTCCAATCCTTAACACTAAGGCATAATAAAAAAGAGCGTAATAAAAGCACGGCTACCTAGTGCGCCGCGAAATATGACGTTTCACGCTGTTCAATCGTGAAAACTTGTCATTAAAATAAAATATGACGTGTCAGAAAACTTCCCTCAAAATACTAATTTGCCGATAAAACAATGATAAATAGGTACCTACATACTCATTAAATATTATTTTTCCTTTTTTGTCTATAGTACTAGGATTTGTATCCTTAACCTGTTAATGTACATACATACCTACATACATTTGAATACACTCGAAAATTAAAACTTTCCATACTTTTATTTGTTAGTTTACCTGAACTTATCTAGTGTCCGTTTTTGCGCGTATAAAAGAGAATTTAAATTGTTTTAAAATAAATAGAAGCAAATACCCGTAGCACCGAGGACATTATAAAACGGGTCACGCGCGTCGCCGATCTAATTTAACGTTACCAAAAAGTTCTGGTAGCGTTTCAACTGCCCGAATTAGTTTGTTCTCATACTTTGTAGCAGCTGTGAGAGCCTATATGGCCGTTATAACGGTTTGTTTTTTTCTGAAGTCAATATTGAGTTAGATATTCCAACCATTTGTCAACTTTATTTTGTTCACAACTTTTCTGCACAAAAAGCTAAAAATGCTCTTAATATTTAAAAACAAAGTTACTTAATTTTGCTGTAAAACTTTTACCTTTTAAAACACTTGAAAAGTCGATAATTATGATCGTGTAAAACATTATTCGTGGCATAAATGCATGCCAACTTTGAATTATTATTTGAAATTCCCAAACAATATGCTTTGTAACACCATCCGTAAGTCACTTGTTGCTTGTTTAACCATGGCATTGTCCCACGTATAAAACTAACATTTTTTGGGTACTCTGCACAGAACCAATGAGTTATGCCGGGCACATCTAGCGCAAACGATTGCCGACGCTTCGGTGCATACGAGATGTGTGCAAATTGATGGAATACAAATGTCCCGAGAAACCTCTCCGGGCGATACCGCTACACCCCGTCGAGGTACGTGTTACTTGAATATTTGGATATAACATTACCTTCCGAACAAACACCGTGCCATTCTACTTGACAATCGTATCTCGTAGGTGAAATGTTGCTGTCAATGCAAATAGTATTATGTTCAGTATCTCAATACGATAGAGTCATCAAGCCGATTTGTTATAGAATTATTGTGATACGTTGTTACAGTGGCAGTTAAAAGTTTATGTGAGATACATAGGTAAATGATAGTGTTGTGAATGCCAATCGTTCGCTTAAAAATGTCGAGATTGAATTCGAATTCTTTGTGTACCTACCTCTAATTTTTTAAATTAATAAAAGTAAAGTGCAAGAACCTAAGCTATCTTATATATATAAACTGTTAACCCTTGGAAATTTTAGTACGAGTAAAATATGTGTCTTAGATAAAAATAATACCTAACATTGAAACCATACAAAAAAAACAGCAGGTACTACGAGTATAAACATGTAGTACGTATTTGATTTTACCTTAAAATTAGACACTTATAAAAAATGCTTCTTTCGACTTCAATAATTTTATTTAAGTGACATCATCTACGATCAAAAATAAAGCAATACCATAAGTATTAACCAATTAAAGGGATTCGTGATGTTCTTTGTTTTTCTGATACAAATTAACTACGACGGTATATCCGTTGGTTTTCTAGTCACGAACCAACTGAATTTAGATGAGAGTATCAATGTGTAGCCAGATGATCTTAAGTGCTTACGCAGCAACATACATTTCTGAATTGAATTGATCACTTCTAAGTAAAGTTTGTTAGAATTGTATTTACTATCATGTACATATTTATATAGTATTGAAGAATGTATTTTTTTTCTATTTAATAAAAGAATTACAACCGATTGGTTCCGTTACCTTTTATTACGTAATATAACATTTTCTCAATTTTGTTATGTTTTAATATCGCTGTAATGTTTTTTTATAGTTTCAGACGAAAATATTCAGACGGAAATCTTTGAATTGATATTTTCTTTATTCAAAGAGTTTTGTTAATATCGTTGATTATTTAATTTTATAAATGACAATGTATTACAGTCATTGTGATCACTGACTATTATATATCAAGTCGATTTTGAAATCAGCGTTAATGAATGCCCAAAAGTACGTTCTAAAATCACGGAAAAAATATTGGGATCCACATGATCCCCTTCCCTTTTTTACCTGTGATGCCTGTGATCAGGTTGAAACAAAAATATTGATTATAATTATTAATCTACGATTACTTCATTAATATTAGTAAACATTGAAGGACCGTAGTTTCGAGTGTCTATTATTTTTCCTTATATAATTACGTATTATTTTAGACTACATTAAGGTAGAGTGGGATAATTCACTGGCAAAGTAGAGCATATTAGTATACTCATAAGTTATAAGTACAGTTTTATTAAGGTATGCCACGTTATGCCACGTATGCCGCTACTTGGACGAGGCAAGAACTCCCTCGTCAGTATTATTATGCTCCAAACGTGACAGAGTAAAATGTGCGGATGACATGTTGTTTGATACTTACGTTATATGGGAGCAAATGTCGAGGGACGTTATGCTCATATTAGTAACGGCCATTTGGCTGGTAAAAGTTATGCCTTCTGTTAAAAGAGGTTATTTGTGCGTCTATAGACTCTTTATGCATTTAGTACAGTAATAAGTACATCTACTTACGCTTACCCTTACTTACGAGAACTCAGGGTTATACGATTATCAGATCTCGTCCATTCGTCGTTTATTTGAGAATAACACAATAAAATTGTCGATTGTCGATTACAGACTTTCGTTCCCTACTTTATTACTTAATGAACACATACAAGACTAACCTTGTAGATAATAATCATAATTGAGGTGTAAAAACTTTACATCTTCCACGTAAGACGGACGTTCGCAACATCAGCATATCCTTAATATATTCCGTTTAGATAATAGCCCGTAAAAGAATAATTTATAGGATCTAGTCCAGTACGGACGTTGGCCTAAATCGTTGAGATATTATTGATAAATTTCATAATTCTACGAGGAAACTAACGGTAACGCGAGGGTCTGAACGAGGAGCATATTTTATCAGTTTTGGCGGATAAAAGCTATCAACGACACCTGAGACTTATTTTACGCCCGGCGTGCCAATATCCCTATTTCGTACCTACGAATACCTGGGGACTGTAATTCAGGAGATAAATCATACAAAGCATATACAGGCAGCTTGCGAAATAATCTTAGGAACTTACGACCTAATTATTTCTGTTATATTGTTTGAGAACAATATAATATTTCCTCTGAGGTCGATCATTCACTTATTATATTTTTACTAATGATTTTTTATACGTATGGCTATCTTACCTTGATCAGATCTGACACAAATAATGTATAACATTTAGCTTACTTAACTTCTTTTCCGCGACCCTTTATAAGCCCTTATAGCACTAACAACTTGCGTTAAATTTATATTAAAAAGAGAAAGGAACCAAATGATCAAAAAATGTTTAATGTCCGTAGGATCAAAATTAATTATATTTTTGATATCTTTGCATAATTATATTGGATAATAACATTATTTTCAGTAAGTACAAGCAGAAAATTGGCAGAGGATAGAGATCTGTAAATACGTATTCGTAAATCGTATTGTAAATATATGTATACTACTATAATATTTACTTACTTCACAATTACTGTAAAAGCGTGATTTACGGTTTAATGTAACGTAGGATGTATTTGAAAGGTACGTCAAATCGGCATTTACAAATAAGAAAATAGCAACAAATTGCCTTTGCTTTATTAATTTTATTTCATTAGCAGTGGTATGGCAAGTAAATGAAAAGAAAATTGGTGGACGTACCGAACCGCATTTGCAATGCTTCTATTAATTGGCTTTTGGTAAAAGAAGGCACCACGCACGATTGTCTCACGATACGTTCAAAAAATGTAATATTATCAGTAAAAGCTACTAAGGTAAAAAAGAAAACGTATTAATGACAACAAGACTATAAATAATGGTCTCACACTCAGCCTCTTTAAAGCCAGAAGATTGTTTTACTTGTATCATAGTAATCAAACCTTGGGCGTTGATTACTATGGCAACTAGTGGGGAAATTCAATAAAATTTTATTGATAAATTTTAAAAATAAAATACCAAACTCTTATTTAACGCGTGCATTTAGTTCTTTTAAGTTATTACTTTATTACTATTTACCTTTTATTATTATAGACCTAAAATTCATTGTTCCATCATGAAATAAAATTAACAGGTTAAAAGCGAAAGGGCGCACTACATTTTAAACATGGAGCAAATGCCGCCACTATAGATTTAGGATGTATCGCAATAAAGTACGTAGAGGCCTACGCAGCTGCTACAAAGTAGCACTACAAACTAATTCCGCCAGTTGAAATTCCACCAGAACTTTTTGGTAACGTTAAATTAGATCGGCGACGCGCGTGACCTGCTTTGTGATGTCCACTATTCCACACGGGTATTTGCTTGGCTATTTACTTTTCAAACAACTTTAGCTCTCTTTCATACTTTCAGAGAATGGCAGAGACAGCCGATGAATGCGGGCTTGGATTTTAATTTAAGCAGCGTGGTGCTGAAAATTCCCTGATGTACCTTCATTCATTAACAGAAAAAAGTAATAAGGAAGACTACGTACAAAGGGAACCACCAAAATGAAAAAGAAGTTTAACTATCTAATCATTGAAAGTACTTTTGTGTTTTTAACCGCTTTCAAAAAAGGAAGAGGTTCTTAATTGGGTTGCATTTCTTATGTTTGTCATTTTTTCAGCAAACAAGAACAGCTGCTAGTTAAGCTACGAGTATAAATTAGAGCCTAGAGGGGACCGCTCTGATTTATTATTATTTTTTGTCAATAAAAAATTCTATCACGCCTATACTAACTTTGGGAACAAGAAGACGAATAATAACATTAAGTTTTTTGTGTATAAATGTTTGATATAGGAATATATTTCAGAGTACCTACTTCTTAACACCATGGACCTTCCATACCTACTTCTTAAAACAAGGCCGTTTTTCAGTAGCTACAATTAAAATAACTCGTAAATTTTATAAGAATTAAAACACCTTTTTCTTTGTGATAACGGGAGGAAAACCTTCAGAAGTATGCGATTCTTACCGCACTAAAACCCACTCGGTGGCCTTCCTCTGCGCTGCGTGGAGGACTCCAGGATCTCCAAGGGAACACGGGCGGGCTGGTCCCATGTCATACTGCCCTGATGCAGTATTAATAAAATATTGATGATGGTATGCATTAATGTCACATTACACGCCTCGGGTCTCTTCTCGTAACTGAGGAGGCCTAGAACATACTCCACTACGCCACTCTAATAAGGATACAAACTGCAAACAACGAATGCATACGGGATCTTAATTATTAATAGTATATTTTAGCACTAACAATGTAAAACATTTTTCCTTACGCAGATGCTCATCCTAGCAACGAGGAGCGTTAATAATGCTGTCATATAACGTGATAAACATGCTGTAGATTAATTTTCCCGTGTTACGCAAGCCGCGTTAGATGCCGAGAGATTCTCCTTTAACGCTTCTGTGCTAAGCGTCTTTGTAAAGCTAAGTATATACACTCTGAGCTCAGTAAATATTTAAACAACTCAGCAGTATCAGGTTTGTTCAAATCCTAGGCACCGTATTCTTTTACTTTCTGTATTGTTTGTACGAATAAATGAAACAGAATAATTAAACATTGCTAGATAAAATTTTGCCTAATTAAACACACACACATAATCTAAAAAATACCTAAACTTGATATAACATATTGTATTTTAACCGAAGTGAAGCGTGGCAGTTAGTTTTAAACAAATATAGCCTATGTTACTCTCCAGCCTTTCAACTATTTTCACACAATAATCATTACGCTCCGTTGCGCTGTGAACGGACAAACAAACGAACGAATAAAATAATAAAATACAGTTGAAATCTGTAACGTTTTAAACAAACACACTATACCTATCGGTGGAGCTCGCAGTTAAAGGCGAATTCAATTGAATCAGCAGTTACTTTTCCTACTAATTTGCACTGGATGCCCACAAACTGTACAGTCACTCGCATTTAGTATTTCAGTTCCAATTGTTTTGTCCGCCACACCGGTATTAAGCCCAAATCCCTGATTACGAACTATCGGGTAATTATTGACTCGGAGCTCTGCGTAGCAACCCAATGCAGAATTCAAACTTACCGTCATTTATCGACAAAATTAGCTGGGTTGATCTAGGCTTTGTACTATATCTGCATATTCGATGCATTGATATATTGTAATTATGTTTCTGGGTATTATACAGTTTATCTACCTGAGAGCCAAAATAGAGTGACAAATTTCAAGCTTTGTGATTAAAATCGATACGATTGAATTCACGTTTCAAATAAATTAATTCAGACTGTCGATATTTTTTACATTGAAAATTATCATGGTTGTCATAGTTTAACATCGACATTCGTATAAATGGCAATTTTATAATTATATTTCTCTCATTAATTGCAAATAATTCACTTGACGGGTTGTAGTCAATCGTTCATAAGTAGTTTGATACTGCTATCGGTTAAGCAGCGGATGGGCTGCCCCTTAAAAAGTAAAAATATCTAATAATAATAATCAACGGTAACATAATATTAATATTTTGTAAACCAAAGAGTTATCGAAAAATAACCGTCTGTTTCACTGCGAAATATATCAAATTCCGTACGACAGGACGAATAATGTTGTTATTGTGGTTTTATATTTTTCCTCACTTAGGTACATTCTTGTATCATCTCGAGAGTAATTAAGGTACTATACCTTCTATGTCATTGTGATCAATTACGTAAAATACATACCACAGTAATTGCTATTAGAACAAACAGTAAACCTTATAACTCCTCATTTCTGTTAACACAGCAAGAGCCTTAATGGTGTTATAAAGGATTCGCTAACTGAAAACTTAGAAATGCTACACCTATCTGGTTTTCCTTTGTAACTTTTTTTATCTAGAATTAGTTAATGCTTGACTACAATCACATCTGATAGTAAGTAGGATGAGGTCTAAGATGCTGATTCATTAAGTAAAAGTCTATAAATTCTCTTCTTAAAGACAACATTTTTTAAAATAAATATAGGTATAGGTATAAATAAATAAATATAATATATACAAAATAAATACTATTTAATAATGTAAGAACAATACGGAAAACTGTTGACTAAGCTTTTGATTCCTATCATCTCCATATAATAAAATCCAAAAATTAATATTATATTAAACATAATATTTTATTATAAAATAATAAATTGTAAAAATAATAACTGTATCTTTAACAAACATTATTATTTTTTAATTCTTATTATCACATTTTTTTATTTAATTGAGATGTTGCAAAATTAAATTTTAATACGTAAATTGTTCTATTTAATTTTATGAATAAATAATCCTGCTATTAGCGCTTGTTCAGGTGTAATGTAGGTACAGCTTATTAAGGACGCTACGCGGGTAGGTACATACACCTTTCGTAATTTATTTTAGGCTATTAACAGGAATTTCCGTGAGATACGACCGTATATCTAAACAACAAGCAAAATATATTATTATTAAAAACATATATGCAATTAACACACGCTAGTAAACCTTCTGAGATAAAATATTTGTATAGAAATAATGTATTAATTAAAATGATAAAAAATACAGATGCATACTATATTATTATTTAAAGAGTTATTCTTTAAATGAAATAAAAGAAACTAAGTAGGTATACTTTTCATTTAATTATAATGCGAACACGAATAATAAAATTATTCTTCACCCAGTATATAAAATTGTAGACCTAACATCCCGTAACAAATAATATTATCATCTCGGGGAAAACATATTTTAATCAAATATATTTACATAGATCTTATAAATCATAATCTATGTAAAGTTGAACGCATTCGGATTAAGGATTGCTATTAAAGAAACCGAGAAAACCAGAAAGGTTTGAGACAAATTCAAATATTGTTATTAAAATGGCTTTTATCTCGAATTTCCAGTTATCGTACTAGAGAATAAGAGCTTTGAAAGCATCCCACTGTATTCGAAATCGCTGCGGGCCAAAGACCGCATTTCTTGAAAAAACCGCCGAGATAATTTGTTATTTCAATAAAATTGTAAACCCGCATCTATTATTTAATGTTAAAGGTTAATATTTATTTAGGGAACCTTTTTTTGAGACTAGGATAACAAGTTAAATATATTATTATTGTAGTTAATACATTTTATTAAAATTAAGTCATAAAAGAAAAATTAGGGTCAATTTTACGAAGTTATCAACTATCTGGGTAGGCAATCTTATTTAAATGAGTCAATTAATCTTATTAGTAATACATAGTAGTCTTATCATTAAATTAATAGATTTAGGGACCTATTCCTTTTTAATACCAAAAATTAATACTAGTATTAGTTAATAATGCCAGATTCCGAACGAATACCAATCCTAATTAACCCAAAATTAGTAACCTAGAATCTATTCCCAACGAAAACCAAAATATAACTTATCTATACTGATATTTGAAAAGGATGTTTATTGATTATATTGCTTTAAGGCAAGTATTTATTGGTAAAGTTGATTGTGGTCCCAGTCTTTCTTTGTTTATTAAACATCAATATTCAAAGCCGATAGAAAAATCTTTAGGAAAAAGCTTAGCTGTTCCATTTCAAGCGACTACGAGCGCGACCGCACACATTCGATTGTAAATAACATTAAATATTTATGACGGTGCTTATACTTAATTTTATACTAGGGCCAGAATTAGTACTTAAAACTTAATCAACAATACAATCTGCTACGAACAATAAAATTATTATTAAACACTGTTTATTACTTTGGTTGCTAGTCAAACCAAAAGAGGTAAAAAGTCATAAAATATGGGAATTATGTTGCTTTTGTAAATGAAATGTTATAATATCATGAATAATATTATTTTGTCATAAACATAACAAACATCATTAAATTGTTATACATCTAGATAATTGTTACTCTTTGGTGAACATATTAAAATTCTCGGAATTCATTTCTATTTTGTTCTGTGTACATCAACTGATTCTTAGTTGTTTGGGAGTCAAAAATAACATTAAAATTCTCGGAATTTATTTCTATTTTATTCTGTATACATCAACTGATTCTTAGTTGTCTGTCAGTAAAAAAAAATATAGCAATTTTAATCTACTCCATATAAAAACTTTAAAAAGATTCAGCGATATGTAAGTATAACAAAATGTCTTTAATCTAGGCATTCGCGTCTACTGCTGTCTCTGTGCTTAAAAAAATAATATTGAGAATGTATTGAGAATATTAATTCTGGTTTACACCTAAGTACGATGTTATATTGATTATTAAAAGAGACACTATTACAGTGAGTATTTTATTTTCCAAACAAATAATGCCGTATTTGGTTCTTAGACTTAACTACCTCCATTGTCAGTCCTTCATAACTAAAGAGAAGGCCGTGGACATATTAAAAAATATGTTTTGAACGGATTTTTTAAACCTAAATTCTACTTATATCTACATGGAAGTGTGCCGTTCTCCTAAGGTCTTGTTGATGCGGCGCGACTGAACGCTTGGCCGGGTTTGCCGACGACAAAATGCACTCACGTCTCCTTTCACACTCAGAGAGTCATGCGGTTGCACTAATATTACTGATCACGGAATCCACAACTGCATATATTGTTCTAGTAAACTAAATATTAAATTCAGGTGTTTGGTCAAAGTTTGACGAAAATATTTTTTCTTTTTACACGCTTTTTATTAGCTTCACCTGTATGTTTGTATGTTTGTAACCGACTTCTTTGGGCGCGATTTTGA
>DWKA01002957.1:0-10045 GCA_018249155.1 Panoquina ocola ocola
ATTATAACAATAAGTAAAGAGTCTCCAGAAAGTGTTCGCATATGAACGGCGGTGCTCTAGTGAACTTTTTGAAGCGCGTTACGTCATGGCTGCGCGTGTGGCATATCTTATACGCAAGCCTCAATAGACAATTTTGCACGTGCTTACCGAAAAGACGCACGAGTTAAGCGTAAATAACTGGCCATGTTACTTAAGTACGAATAATGTATTCTTTAGATAAGCAATATAATTTCATTCGGTAGGTACGAGTAATATTAAAAAAGTAGGTAGATTTTTCTGTGGACTTTTTAAAAAATCTAACTAAAATTCCTAGTATTCCAACTGATGAAGTGGCGTTGAAGTCTAAAGCTTACTTTGTATTTGAAGGTAAACTGTTAGTAGTAATACATTTACCTAAGTAAATCTTCCTATATCATTTTTATACCAATGTTTAGTCGTAATAAAAGATTAAGATCATAATAATATGAATAATTGTATATGCTGAAGTTCATTTGCTCAAAGGACAATGAAGTTTCGCACAATGCATGCGACGCTCGCGTCACAAAAAGATCCTCGGATCTTTCATGGTTATAAAGAATCACGATTAAACCACAGTCTACGAACTAACAGTTTGCCATCGTCCTTGATATTGGATGAAAATCTGACACCGGCTACTGAAGTATATCTGCAGGGTTATCATACGATACAAAATAGGCTAATGACTTAATATTGAATTGTCTACATTATTTTATATACTGTGCACATTCAACTTTGTCCCTAAATTCGTGATTCGGGAAAGCGTTACTCCCCGCCCACCCCGCCAGACCGCCTTGTCTAGACTTCTCGGTTGGTCGACTGTATAAAACAGTTCGTTAGACTGTGAATAACGCAGGACGAAGGCGCATCCAACGATGATCAAACTGTCATGTCACATTCAAGATAATTTGTCACCGACCCATGTCACCTGTATTAATTCGATGATAAAATAACCACCGTAACACCGATATTTGCCGCCTACGTGCGTTATGGAAATCAGTAGGTCACTAGACTAGGAGATTTGTCGTGAGACTCGGCTATACTAGATTTGCGCTTTGATTCATACAGCCTGTGGGCGACTCATCGTATACAAGCAAGGTCGATGTACTCGAATTTGCGGTACCTTTATTTGCATATCAACTGGTCAGAGTTTAAAAAAGTGACACCAATAGATAGTTCGATGTTAGTTGGTGCGAATTCGTATCAAGGCCACAGTCTGCTCTCTCTGGCTTACTGGGTAAGTGTAACGCCTAAAATCAACTTTGCTTATGATAAATTGCTTATTGTAAGTGAGATAAGTGTCTTTCATTTGAGTGGTTTCCTGTGTCGGCGGAGTGAAAGCTCGTTAGTTAGCGTATCGATACGCGAAGGATTGAGGATGTTCGTGTTTGGGGATTACAATTAATGATACCTATTAGTCACTTACTTTTTCAATTTAGAATTATATTGAAATATTGAACTTACTTATATTGGTTTGTAAACAAATGTTTTCGTATATGTTATCACTGTTTTCGTTAATATTGTTTATTGACCTAAATATCTTTACCAATATAGCCAGGTCATATTTTTCGAGTTTTGGTGCATAAACCGTTAGTTTTTTTAAGCAATATCATGTAACAAGATGACACGATTTTCTATTATTTTATACTAACAAGTAACATTTAATGTCATTTTGTCCACTGCGTTTACTCTTCATTTCACAAAAACGAACTGTAGTGTAGATTCATTGCATTATATAATCGCTCGTAGCATGGCGGCCCGTTACGATACTAATACCGACAGAGTTAAGCAATAATGGCTGCAGACTGTAGTTAGACTGCTTCCGTGCATTGGAAGACACTAAAAAGCCAACGTTGTTGTTGCTGTTAAATTCAGGTGGCATAAAGACTTTTGACGTTATCAATGTGGTGGAAGTATGCTTAGTCTTCTTGTGAAGGGAAACCAGAGTCCTGTAAAAAGGAGTATTTGGGATCTTCTTTTGCTTTGATAAGTATAATAATACGAGAGCTTTGCAGTGCTATTATACCCAGCTCTGGACCTGTGATTAGTTTACTTTTTATAAGTTATACTTGACAATTTTACCCAATGATAAACATAGTCACAGTCTACGGTGGTGTGCGACTCAACTTAGTAATACCCTTTTCACTCTTTTCTGGAACTCTTCCAGTATAAAGGACTTAAAAAACCTACTTTAGTGCCGTCCTACAAACACGTTTAAACATAAAACGTGTGAGTGAGTTCGTGCATGCAACTGATACACATTGTACCTTGTTGTTATGTCCGTTGTAATTGCACCAATTATGGATTGCGCAGACGAGGTACTTTTGTGCTACGATGATAAAGTCTCCCGAACCATAAAAAGTCCCAGAACGTCAACGCAAGTCTTTCGTGTTCTGCAAACATTTTAGGTAACATACTGTTCTCTCCATCTCCATTTCCTTCCGTGTCTTGGTGCAGAGATTTTTATTTCATCATCATCATCATAACAACCCGTAATTGACCCACTACTGGGCATGGATCGTCTACCACAATATGTGAGGCAAGCCATAGTCACGTTGGCATTCACTGAAGCAAGTGATTATACGCAACATCATTTTACAAATCGAGCGGTGCGTGCAGGATTTGATTCATGCCTCCCTCCCCCCTTTTCGGAGACCAACGTTGGAAGCAATAGGCTATCACCAGTTAAACAGGCACTTTTTATTTATTTACTTATAGCAGTTCATAAAGCTTGTTATAATTGTTATGACTGAGACAAAAGTACCTACCTCGAGAATTGTCTCTCGTCTGTACAGGCCATTCAAGTTATTAATATCGAAATTTGAACTAAAAGCCATTATTATGATGTTTCCTTACGACCAATGGACAGCGGGAATTCTGTTTAAACAATTAGCTTCATTAGAATCAATTCTTTCGTAAGGGACAACTAAGCGCAACTGAGCTAATACTTAGGTATGATCTGTATTTATCTTAGCACAACTCTTGAGTTTACGTTCGCTACTGTTAAAATTAAGTAACAGAATCATGGGCTTGGAGTATTTCTTCTATTTTAATCTGTATTTCTTTTCGGATATTTTTTTATATAGTTGGTATTAAAGGCACTTTAGTGATGCATTGCCGACCTAGAAAGAAGAAAGGAAGAAATATTTTTTTTTAACTTTTAAAAACTTTGACGTTTTATAAATATTTACAGTGACTTTGTTTCATGATTTTCTATAAATGCAGTTGCATACAGTGTGCTAAAGATTCACTTTACAAATGATAGTCTTAAGTCGTCGTCTAAGAGGGTATTAAAAGCTTTTCTTATTATTTCATATGCAAAGATAAAGCGTATAAAATTGTTGCATAAGCTTATGATATTGGTAACTTATCCATTTTTATTTCACTTGCTTTGATAAGCAAAAATTTTATACGATTAGAACATTAGTGCAAAAAGCTTTGCGTAATTAGACCATATACTTTAAAATTAGCACCGTTTGCGAATTATCAGTCAAATGCACAGTTTCTCTATCTACAACTTTCTAGGTGATTTCAGCATTGTTTTCCCCGGTTACATTATTATTAGTCTTTTATAATAGGTTGTTATTGTTATAGTTTTTTATTCTATAACTGTTTGAATTTAGGATTCTACAGGGATTTTGTGTTTTTTACAAATATAAAGTTCAAAAAAATAAAGAAGCCTAAGTATGTAGTTTGAAACTGCATTTCTCGTCCAGAGGATCTATACCTATTATCAAACAAACATGCAAGAACTTCCAAACTTGGCAAGCGTCTGAAAGGGACAGTTTCGCATCTCTCTCTCTTTCAGATTCTTGCCAAGTTACTTGACGGTGACTATAATCAAGCGGATCGTATAACATAAAGCGATGTACTACGGTCACATGTAGCAGTCTGTGCCAGTCATTCCAAGTCCAGCGTACTTTCACGACGGATCATCGCCCACACAGTCTCGTCATAAACGTAATTTATGCAACCGAAATGTACGTAGTCCAATTTGCGTTTTGGCAACCTTTGTGAGTAATCGCGTTCTGTCGCGTATGTATTTATGTACCTAGGCTTATTCGAAGGTTTCAAATAAATTTTATTAGTATTGAGGTAATATTTTTACTTTGAGGAGAGGTATTTAATTAAATCACTCTATGTTTTAGTGAAAACTACATGAAAATTAGTTTAGTACTTTTTAAGGTTCTCGTGAACAGACACAGACATAGTAGAGGACTTGAATAAGAATGTATGTATGATAAACGCCATTCATTCCATGCAAAAATGATTAAACATTAATAAATCTCAAATGTTATGGTTATATTATTAATATCCAACATAATCAATGCGTTTATGGCAATTAAGCAAATATAATTAAGTAACGAAAAAATACTTAAACCCTGTTGACTTGTCGATTTGTTGAGGACGTCGGAGCGTCGTATTAAATACCGAGCGCTTCATTTGTACCGGATTAATTGAACATTCGTGTTGAAGAACCAATTAAAACGGTCGTATAAAGTCACCGCTAACTGGCGAAATATTACTTTGGGTTGAATTCGGAGCGTGCGATCGTCAAGCTCATATACACCTTTTACGGCCAAATGACTCAGAATTTGCCAGTGAATCTTCGTTCTTCGAATCTCAAAAGAAATGTTGCAAATAATCGTAAATTATAAGAATTTTAGGAGGTCATTAGAGTCCTTGATATCGGTACTTGATTTGAGGTATTTTTTATCGAAGTAGCTTCTGCACGGAATAAATGTTTAACTGTTATTTGCACGTATTAATTAAGCCAATTAAAGCTGTAAATTAATTCTGTATTTTATAGTAATATAATTTGTTATTAATCTCATTAACTTTAAAGTTAAGATTATTAAGTCGGGTTTTTGAGTTTTTAAACAAGATAAAGTTTGCTAACTGAATAGGACCTAACAGTTTTGTTAGCAAAAACACAATAACACGTTTGTCCGAATAAATGGATAACATCCCCCGCGTTCGCTTGCGGGGCAGTGTGGGGAGGTGAAGTGGTGCTTTCGCGCTTACTAATAAAGTGTCCCAATATTGTTCAAAGATTATGCTCATATACTGCTAAGTTGATAGCAACATTTGATGATTTGAAGTAGGAGACTGATGACTTTAAGCCTTTGAGAGAAATTAGGAGAAAATTAGATAATAATTAAACACTACCTACTGATAATTAATTAATAATAAGAGCCATGTAGCCAGTAGTCTAATTATATTATTATTTAGTAAACGAATTCATCGTTTAAAATTTTGTAAGTACCCTCTCAGTTAAACACATCTTTTTGCAATGACATACATTTTAAATTTATATTTTTAAGTTTTATTTGACCATTGAATTAGATGACATGGTTTATATCACGATGATTCAACAAGTATACACACAAAATAAACTTTTACTCATTATCATAAAGTATCAATTTACACCGTAGATTAGTCATAGTGGGTTACATAACATAATCCGCAAGGTCCGAGATTGAATGAGTTCATAAGTCACAGTCTCACGTAGTCAAGTGATATTTGTTTGTTGATGAAATTTTAGATTGTTTGTCGTACTTATGTCAACGATTGATTGTGAAACTCCGACAAGCCGCGAACGAATTGCACTTTGTTTGATGCGCGCTAAATAGCACGGTGAATATTAAAAATAATTGACGTGCTAATACTAACCTACCTAATATTAATAAATGTTGAACATACCAACTATTAATAAAATTTTGTAAGGACATTTCTAAAGAGGTGTTTCAAAAAATATTTTCAAGTTAATAAATAGTATAAAAATCGTAATAAATAGTAACACAGACAACAAATATTACGTTATACATAAGCATGGTAACGTTTTTAAAAGTTTTTTAGCGTCACACATTCCGGAACAAACCGATTACATTGACGCAAAGAGGCTAAGTTTAGCAAACGAATAGATAATAGCTGCGGAAGGAAGCCTACAGTCATTGGGTAAGCATTTTGGGTGACCTTACGCTTACCGTAGCACGCGATGACGTATGCAATGACGTTATGAAACGCCGCCCGCCCACCAATCGCTATGAACCTATGAATCAGTTAGTTCTGCAACCAAAAAAGGCGTGGTTACGACAGGTGAGTTAACAGATTGATTGTGCCCGCGGATGCTATGTGCCGTGGCGCAATGTGCATTAGATGGCGATAAGAAATATGATGAAATCAGGTAAATACGGTATTACGAAGCCAATGATTCGAGTTTGCTTTTTATTGAGGAATAAAGATTATTGATGCTCGTATAAATTAATTTTACTGGCTTTAACCGGAACATTACTTGACAGTAAATTTCGTCCTTAACAAAGGCACCAAAGGATTACACAGATTGACGTATTAGGTACTGTTTTAATAGTGCGATGACCCCGTTGCCCAGTTGGCAGTTGCCCTGTCTAAAAAACTTATCAGGTTCAATTTCTAGCCGGGTTAGACATTTGTATAAATAGTGTCAATGTTATGTTTGTATCGGGTCTAGATAAAAAAATCCATTTCATTGTACATTTCATTGGACTCAATGTTGGAATATCCTATGTACCTAGCACTATTTGATAGCGAGACCGAGAGTTATTTACATTATTTAATTAAAGTCAACTGTTCAATCAAGTCTCGATCAAAATAGACACAGACTGCATTATTAACGTTCAATATCAATTTTCTGCGTGATTCAATTAAACTGAGTTGTTGTAGACATTTTCGGATCGTTAGATATAGCCGTTTAGTTAAACCGTGTAACAATGTCTCAATATTTGCCTTAAACGTGTTTTGTTTTCGGCACACCTCTAAATAATGTTCAATAATCACGACTCAGAGAGATAATAGGATATTTCTACTGTTGTTTTGTCTTGGGCAATCTTTAATCTAAACAAACTGAAAATCATAGTAAAAATACATAGTTTAGCTACTTATAGTGTCATCAAACTTTGAATAGGAATGAAATGTTATAATGTTATTATTAAGATTACTATTTAATGTTGGTCATAAATGTCCCATATGATAGATTTCTCACTCACCAAGTAATTCACATCCTGTTGTTTATATTTACGGTAACCTATCTGCTCATAAACCATGCCGACATTTATATCATGCGCGGATAATAAGATTTACTTATATTGCAACTGAAAACTACGCATGTTTTGGAAGTTATAGGAACACACTGAAAGCGATGCGTTGTCCGTGCGGTGCAAAGCGTTGCAGTGCGGTGCGTAGCGGTGTGATTCGGTGCGTAGCGGTGTGATTCGGTGCGGTACGGTGCGGTGCGGTGCGGTACGGTGCGGTACGGTGCGGTACGGTGCGGTACGGTGCGGTACGGTGCGGTACGGTGCGGTACGGTGCGTTTCGGTGCGTTTCGATGCGTTTCGGTGCATTGCGGTGCGTTGCGATGCGTTGCGATGCGTTGCGGTGCGGTGCAAAGGTTAGCCTCAGGCTACGGTCGTAGCAGCATGCCGTGGTATACATTCATACTGTATTGTATTTGATACGCATCGTTTCAAAATTTTCAAATACGAGTACAAAATCACGTAAATTTTTAGCTTAGCTATATTAATAGAAATCTATACTAACTCTTGATTCCTCTAAATTAGAGTGTAAATTAGCGCATTCAGTTATTGGCCATATCTAAAATGTCATTTTTAGTGCGCTTAATGAGGTATTTAGCTCGCGTTAGTGTCCGCGTGTAGCTATAAAGGCCACTAAGGCCAACAGTCGCTGTCCATTCGAAATATCACCACAGCATATCATTATATTATTTTATCCTGCTTTCACCAAATCCATGTTTATAAATAGAAAAAAGCGAGAATCCTATTTATTTTCATAGCTGTCCGTAAAATGCGTGCAATTGTATTCGGTTGTAACAAAGTGAATATTCCATTCGTCTCCGCGATTGAATGAAGGGAAGCGACTGCGTTCGATTTGTTCGCGACGATGAATGGATTGTAAATCGGTGCTGAAGTATTAATATAGAGCTGCACAAATAAGCATTAATTTATTTTTACCACCATATTGTAATAAAATAAATTCTCTTTATATGAAGTAGTTATGGTAACAAAATAGAACTATTACTTAATATCAAGGCTTCTCGAGTTTTTTTAATATGTTTATGCAGTCCCAAAAATATGGGAAATGTCTTATACCTAAGGTCTATGGGATTATTAAATGGTTACATTATATGTATACATTGTAATAAACACATTTACATCTTCTACTTCCAACAGCGTAAAAAGTTTTCGACGCTTGAGTTGGACAATATGTGAGTAACTTAAGTAAGGACTTCGGTGTTACGAGAAGCATGTAGTTCGCCATGGATAGGCTATATATGTATTTAGAAACATCACATCACAGTCTAATGATATCACTAAATATGTACGTAAATTATTTAACTATTTTTTTTATCTGTAGGAATGGGAATCTGTCGTAGGTACTACAGTAGGTACTGGCCATAAACAATACCCATTACAATATAATAGTATCCTGTAGCAATGGGAATCTGTAGTACTGGCCATAAACATATGAGCCACTCTATATAGATCTTCGTTTGAAACGTTCTCGGCTTCGGCGACATTTACTCAACGCGTGATGGATGTGCGGCGCTGCCGACCCACCGCTAGTGCTATATCACGCCCATTATAGGTGTACTACACTCGCGAGTGACATGGCTCATCTCCTGCCTAGATGTGGCCATTAACGAGCATTCACAAGCTAAAGGTTTAGACATCTCGTGGCGTCAGATCGGGACAACATACATCTTTGGTGTTAGATAGGATGGTAGGTCAGTAGGTTTAAAAAAAATTTAGTACTTTTTTGCTAGTAAATTGTTTGGATCAAATGTTGCACGCTGAATTCAGACTAAGTAGTGTAGTAAAAGGAAGTCCCCTTATTTACTAAGTTAATATTTTACAGATTGTTTTAGTATAAATGATAGTTCGGTATTAAGTCAAATATGCTCATGTAAGCTACGATAATTAGAATTAACTCCACACGAGAAACTGAACCGCGTTTACACAATTTTCTGCCTAATAAAAGCAATGTTTTAGTATTGTTATCTATCAATTCATTACTTTTTTATTTCTCACTGTCTATAATAAGTACATAATGTATCAAGTTTAGTCAAAACTACATTAAATATTCTTCAAGATTTTGAATTATTTATGTAGTTAGTTATCTATACGATACCTACGGCTTTTTTTATCTTATACTTCTTTCATTCAAGTTAGGTTAAAGTTTAGTGGTAATCCTAAAAATACCTGCCAACCCTGGTGTAAAGCTAGAAATCGTGCGCAGAGTATTACTTATAATAGGTCCGTGGGTGTTTATGATGTCAATAAGACCTTAAACAGATTTTAAATTAAATTAGACATAATCGATTATAACAGTTATCGCAGACGAATTTGCTAAATCAATCATATTGGTGACTTTTAAAGACATTCGACGATGTTAAACACGATGTATATGGCTAGTCAATTTGTAAAAATTACCACCACGACGCGAAGAATTGTTTAGTTTTTGGACATTAAATAATACCCAAAATAAAGGACATCACCCATATTGGGCTAATTTTTTTTTTGCCGGCCAACAAACGTAAATGGGTTTTTTGGATAGAACTCAGCATTATAAACATTTTTTATTACTATACCAAACTTCTAAATCCATTCCTTGAGATTATAATGAGGGTTAAATATCATTTAAACCTAGTTAGCACAATGTGTTGATGAGCGCATATGTAATGGAGTTTTGTTGTACCAAGTATTATATAAAATGGTGAAAGAGTAGCAAATGACTTTTTAGGCCGACATGCAATATTTTTCCGAGGTTTTTTTTAAAAAATATTTAATATATTTTACAATTCTCCTATTCTGACAAAGATATTCTCTAAACCTTCAGCAGGAATATTAATGAGTGGCTTGCATGCCCTATGTACCATACAATACACATGACATGGGAGGTGCAGGTGCAATAATAATAGCTTGTCTGCCTGGGAGAGCCGAGTCTATGCCTATATAAACATTATATTATTATGTTC
>DWKA01002958.1:0-10044 GCA_018249155.1 Panoquina ocola ocola
CCCAAACCACTGGACGGATCGGGCTGAAATTTGGCATGCAGGTAGATGTTATGACGTAAGCATCCGCTAAGAAAGGAATTTGGTCAATTCTACCCCCAAGGGGATAAAATAGGGGACGAAAGTTTCAACTCTTAATGCGAGCGAAGCCGCGAGCATAAGCTAGTTGTTTACATAAAGACCGTAACTCAAAACATCCTTTACAATGGAATACAACAGTTAAAAGGCAATTATTACACGCCACAAAGAGGTTGGACGGTGAAATCTCTCAGAGCATACCAAACAAGGGACCTATTACGTGTTGCCATGAAACATACGTCCCGGTATAGATTAGTTAGGCGCTACAAGCTTCCTGCCAATGGCAGTGCCAATTCTCAAACTAATTCCAGTGTGCGATTTGCAGCACAATTTCGTGGCTTCACAAGCGATCTCAGACATTTGTGTTGGACGCATGAGACTGCCACATACAGAACGCGAGGGCCACGAAACGATCACTAAAAGCGTATTCGCTTTGCGCGACAACTGTCAAGTGTCTAGCGACAAACACAAATTGTCGACTATATACTTTGCTGGTATTGTCATAATTTTGAAATATTCCTCTTTAATCACTCTACCAATTTAAAAAAACCGCATCACAATCAGTTGCGCAGTTTTAAAGATTTAAGAGTACAAGCGATATAGGGACAGAGAAAGCGAGTTTATTTTAAAGATTTTTAGTGATTTATCATCAAAATAACATTAATGTCTGATTTTACATAATAGAGTAGGTACTCGGTGCACTTTATAATAAATATGTACTTAAATGACACGGGCCGATTATAAAAAAGGTATTAGTTAGAAAAAGAGGCGAAATTAAAACAAATAAAGGGAGATTGGGTTGATGGGAATAATATGGTTGCCTTTGGATTTACTGATGAAATTAATCTTCTTGAAGTAATTGTATAGTTATGAGCAAGTAACTTGGAAAGACGTAAAAAGAGACATTAGATGAGCAGAAGTCTTCTGTCTCTTTCAGATTCTTGTCAAGTAGGTACTGTCCATTACTATAATGCTGTTAAAACAATTTAGTATAACAATAATACCGTTCAGTGGGCGTTTTTCTTTATAGTACAAGACCACGAAAATGCGCGGCAAATTACAGCGATAGTACTTGAATTTGTATGCATATTGACTTTGACGATTCGTTTGTAGCGTCATGACGTCATTAGACGCTGCCTAGAGCGAGACGACTGTGTGGCTGAGCCGTGGCGAAATTCGGTGTGACTTCAATTGAATAGTAAATTACACCAACAATAGCATTGAAGAGACCAAAGCAACGACAATCTAAAGTCAACCTACAGTATTTCCCTATACGATATTGAATAAATAAAACAACATTATATCCATCCCTGTTCTGGACGCCTGCAACAGTTCATTAGTCTAATTAATGTTATTTATTTCAGCCACACCAAAAGAATTGTCTGACTCAATAGAATGAAAAAAGACCGGTCTCTATCTTCATTAATTTATTTCAAATGTTTTTATTTTTTTATGTTAAATCTACGTTGTAATTCTGTTTTGTAACCACATTTATTGAGGTGCATATGGGTATTTATTTACCTGAAATAAAGACTAACAAAAAAAAATGCGCCATCTGGTGGATAGAGTATGGAGCACGTCACGGTCGCATCTCCAATCTCCAGTGGTGGAGTATTTTGAAATAGAATTGTTGGCTCTTTTATCAGTATCTGCTTTAACTTTAATTACTATCTTTATTATTCCTTGTCTTTGTAATGAAGTGTATAATAAGATTGATGACTCCATATTCAAAATTGAAGAAAGAAAAAAAATAGACACAAAATGTATACAAGAGAATGAAAAAATATCATAATGATTACCCACAGATCACCCCCAATAGATACCGCATTGAAGGCGACATGTTTTCACCGCACATACGTGCGTTGGCACTTACAGAAATTCCGTCAAATAAACAAATTAGTATCAACTTGACATTTGAGCCTTGACGACCAAATGATGTTGATTTGATGTTTCCATACGGGTGACGTTCCCCCCCAACCCGCGCGTTCCTGTTGTTTGTTTGTTTTAATGTTTAGTATGCGGTATCTATTGGGGGTGATCTGTGTTTATACCTATAGGTATGTTGTCTGTGCAATACAGGAAATTGAGAAAAGGCTACTACACGCTTATATAATAGTCATTCACATGTAACTCGGCAAGAGTCTGAAAAAGATAGTAAGATGCGCAGAACAAAAAGCAGAGCAAATCGACATCTGCGTACCTACCTATAGTTCGCGCGCGAGTTCATTGCTGAGATTCCTGACGTCACACGTCACCCTGCCGTCTTTAATATAGTGTCATTAAAGCTCAAAATTATTGGTGCGCCCCCCCCCTTTACTCGGCAATAAGCTCGCGTGCCAATTTGAGATTTGATTTTGATGGACAATTAGACTGGACAGGTAAATTAAAAAAAAAAGCTTCAAACATTTAGGATTAGGATTTAGGATTCGATTGGATTCATGGATTTAAAAACAGATGAACAAAAAGAGCTTGTTCCTATGAAATAGTTCTTATGATTATAAGTAGAACAATTTTATTATTATTATCTTGTTCAGTGTTCAAAATGCGATGATGTCATTATGATAACAGACCCTGTCTTTCCGTGCTGTAGCCTCACATTGGACTGAAATCAGTAAATTTGAATAGTAATATATTTTAATTTTCTCCGTTATTAAAATCTAGATTGATATACGTATCTAAATGAGAGATGTTGACCTATTTGAATAAAACTCAACACGAAACATTCGATGAATTGGAAGTGATTCTCCAACGAAGCTTTGAGTCGAGGGGCAATTAAGAGTTTGAGTAATGTTACGTGTGTTCTCGGAAATGTATTTGATCCTGTACATGAGGAAAATGTATTTATACGAGGGGGTAGTTTCGAATTTCGTATGTAAATAGACCCGTCAAAGGGGTTAGTAGTACGAGTATAAAGAGATTGGCGGCCTACGGTAAAAAGGTATATCGAATAAGCCACTTTATTGTGAAATATTAATGAAAGTACATAGTAAGTCATGGACAAGGAACTTAGCAAGAGTCTCAAAGAGACAGATGCGCAGAACATAAAGCAGAGCAAAACGACTTCTGCACATCTATTGTCTCTTTCAGACTCTTGCCAAGTTCCTTTTTATTGACTATCTGTGTCTATTACACGTAAAAATACATAAATATCTAAGATCTGGTATATAAAATCCCAATAGAAATGCAATATTACTTGACGGATGTAAGAGTTTCTACCCAATCTCGAGTTGAATCTGATTCCCCCGATTATGGTGCACCCTGATCAACCCTCGTCCGTTGATCAAACGGTCCCTACAATTACATGTGGTTGGGTCCTACACCGGTAAGTTACAGGAGCTAGTAAGCTTAATTTAATTCTCAATTTAACTACAGAAGCATGGGGCGCTTATACTTAAATTATGTCAGAAAAGTATTTTTTTAAATAATGCTACAATTAAAATAATATACCTTAATATAAACCAAAATTAGGTTCTTAGATTTCATAACATAGGTAACTCGACCCAATAACAACAGCAATTAATCAAATTCAAGTATTTTCACATGTTGGTGACGTTATCAGCGTCAAATAATTTTTAATTTCGTAACTTTTTCACGAGTCGCCTAAAAATACTTTTATTTACGATATTGACCGGCGACGAAAAAAAACTAAAAAACATTCCAGTGATTTATAGGCTTTAGTATTTTTCACCGGGTGTAGAGAACGCTAAAATAACATTTCCACCCCCATCCGTCACACAAAGCGATAATCGACGTGACAGCTTACCTGCGGCGGGTTTTACGACACTTCGTCATAATATTTCAACATTGAACGCGTATAATTAAGTACGAGCTTTATGAGCCGCAATTAACCGTATTCCAAAAAGGTTATTAAAAATTAACAGCCGCCTGTTTTACGGTCCCTGCTACTGCGGAACGGTCGGGTTGTTGTTAGCGAAAACATGCACAAACATGTACCAGACCTATATGTAGGTACTTCACAGTAATTTGCTGTAAATGTGGGATATATTATAACAATAACGTAGCGGTTAACGGTTATTTTTTTACCTGCTCGAAGGACCAAAATTCGAATGCTTTATAATAACACATTAGTAAGGTCATTGACATTATTAATGCCCTACTGGCTGAGAAAGGAAAGACTTTAAGAAAATGACTGGTTCTCACGCCCCCAGTAAGAATACAAAGAGTTGTTTTGGCAGCTGACAAGAGCGTAGTATCTAACTAGATAGGCTTCATGGAAAGGTAATATCAGTAACAATATCAGTAATAATAATCTTTACAAAAACCCTACAGCTACCAAAGGTCTACTGAGGATAGAGAGCAATAAGGTTCATGCTACGCCAATAAGGCATTATTTTCGTACAGTATTTTGATATATTAAATGCGTATTCGTAGTAATTCTATAAATTACAGATGTACCTCGGCTTTCCTCAGAAAATAAAAGATTGGTATCATTAAACTCATTGACTCGTACGTGATTTTCAAATATTACGCTTTCAAGAATATAACACAAAAATTTTGATACTTACATAACTTTGTGAGAGATTAAACCGTGCATTGAGACTGGATTGGAAGACTTTAAATTCAAAAGAAGTTAGAAGGGATACAGTAAAGAAAAAAATACTGAATTAAAAAAATTAAAACTTCAAAGTAGGTACTACTATTAATACTTTACTCTATTACTTAATTTATAATTTATTAATACTATAAATCCGAAAGTTTGTATGTATGTACGAGTATGTATGGGTGTTTGTAACTCTTTCATGCAAAAACTTATTTGGGAACGAAACGATTTGGATGAAATATTTACACCGTGTTCCAATCAAAATTCCACGCGGGCGTAGTCGAGGGTGGAAGGTAGTATAAAATAAAAGCATCCACAAAATAAACGTGGCATAGCCGGTAACAAAACCCAGTGGGTAAGTAGTGTAGATCCCCGCTCGTAGAAAAGTATTACAAAGTCGTTGGGGACCACCATGAATAAAAGATCGCGGGATGCTCTTTAAACTGCGGACTTATCATCAGCGATTTAATGAACTTTCGTCATATCTCTTTTGTGTACAACGAGCGAGCTCGTGTTTATTTTAGTGCTCTGAATCCAAATTAATTGAAATTAGAATTTAAAGTTTAACTTTACATATCTGAATGTTTTTTGTTAACATATAAAACACTGGCTGCACGCCTTCGCTTCGGGAAAAATGTAGTGAAAAAGCTAGCTAAACAACATCGGACTTTATGTAGAACTAATTCTAGAGACCAACTTTTTGATGAACATTATGTTCACCTGTACTATACTGATCCGCTAAGTCAGTGCACGCCAGTAAAGCGTCACATCTTGCCCGATTTCCGATGACTTGATATTGATATACATATTTCTCTGAACTTTTTGTTCAACCATAATAATATTATAGCGTATAGCACTCCTGAATAATGTACCAAAAGATTATAAATAATATTTATTACGAAATAAAATAAGCACAGAAAGTACAACACAAAAGTAAACCCATAATACGTATAAAAGACTCCATTGCACAAAATAACTTACAAAATTCGGGAACATAATCTGGAGATACGGATGCGTCGGAAAAGGAGTTATTTTAAGGCAAGCCAAGGAAGTTGAAACACAAATCGCGATGAGGACGGCAATAATGTCAAACGCTGGCTCGTGATTTGGCAGCGGCCGGCCTCGCCGCCTCGCTCTCGATTCACTAACTTCATCAACTCGATTACAATACCTAGAAACACGTACCCAATATATCGAAGAGAGTATTACAGAGTAGAGAAAGAAATTTAAGCAGTGATAGCCTAGTGGTTAGTGGTTCTGAATGTTTGTCGCTTGAACGCGAGGTCCTGTGTTGCAATTCTGCAGGCACCACTAATTTTCTATAAGTTATGTGCGTATTACAAGTTAATTATCGCTAGCTTAAGTGAAGGAAAACATCGTGAGGAAACCTGCATGCCTGAGAGTTCCCCATAATGTTCTCAAAGATGTGTGAAGTCTGTCAATCAATACTCAATTGGCCAGCGACTATGGGTATTTTTTTGAATCTACTACCAGTTCAGAAGGGTACTTTGTTATGGAGGAGAAGAAATGGTAAAAGAAAACATCGTAATATTTTCCATCATAAAAAATAACATCGTGAAGGTTGCCTAAAAATAAATTTCCGTAGGCGTCAGAAATACGTAATGGCTGAAAATGTGAACGTCTGTGCATTCGTTCTTAACGGATCGTTATCAATATTGTTGTTAGTGACGGTTGTGGAAACGAAACCTTATTTTCTATAAAAAAAATAATTTCTGAAGTGAAACATCTTTAGCCGCGCTGACAGTAAAATTTCAAAGTCGTGGCAGTTTCAAAGTTCTATACAGTTTAATTAATCCCAAACGAGTATAACGCACACAGTTTTTGTTTTACTCATAATGATGTATCGTACGGATATGAATAGGAATTCGTATTTTGGTGTACTTGTACCTCACGACCTCAAAACATTAACATTTGAGTCAAACATCCATTGTGGCACCTCGCCGCTCCCAGCGGCATTACGCCGTAATTATTCGCATCAAAATAATGTATTACTAAAACACATTTCACAACATTACACATTGTGCTTCGATGTGTATCGCAGAGTTTTTTAGCATAGGGTTTAATTTATGATTAGTAACTCGACCTCGCCTGGGGAAGTATGATATTTATGTTAATAAATGTACATAAAATATTTTTGGAGCTGGTCCGATCTTAATGAGTCTAGAAATAATTTGACGTGTAAATTAGCTAAAATAATACTTATTTTCTCTTAGTAATATTTTTTATCATACTAGTGGCCCACCACGGCTTCACACATGTTGAACCTCATTAATCATGGTGATTAAAACAGTAACTTTTTTGTCGTGAAAATATTTTTGGCAATAATGGCTGAGATTTCAATTTTAGATTTAAATTTCGACCACTTACATTTACATCGTAACAGGTAAATTGGTTTGCCACATAATTTATTTAACAAGTAATTTTCTTTATTAATATTTAGAACTTAAATAAGGAAAAAGTGTAATTCTTAATAATTTTTTGTACCTTTCCTACATTTGTAAATAATCAAAGTCAATATATTTTTATCGTTTGTCTTTCATTTCACGTCTCTACATTGTAATAATATCGAAAATTGAAAACCTCGTACTTGAAGTAAATTTATTTTGATAGAATACCTCTGTGAAATTAGTAAAAATGAATATTTGGAATCAGTTTCATAACTTATCCATTCTGAGAATTGAATTGACAGATACCCGGGGAGGCGGGGTACTATGTCCGAACTATTGAAAGGCTGCCCGACCATTAAATTAGAAGCCGTCAGTAAGCTCAAACGACACGCCATTTCATTCCTTTACAAACCGCGTTCCGAATTACTTGTTCTCGCCAACAAAGTGTAAATTAACATCTGTCTGTCGCTTAGTAACTTTCTTCATTACCACGCCGAGTCCTGGTGACACATAACAAGCCAGGAATTTCATATCGTCGGAATTAATATACGTTCGTAATAAGCTAACTGCAGCGGGATCTAAACAATAGTTCACCTCTAGTTTTGTTCGAGTCGAGCGTTCGTTGTAATTAAATCTAGTGAAAATTGTCTGGATACGGTCTGGTGTAGATGGCGCTTGTACTAGAAACGCTACTGATAAAATAGAGCTAGTACCTATTTACGTTAATGTCTCCGACCTGTTAACCGGGTGACATGAAGAGGACAGCGGCATACCACTGAATTCAGATGGCCCAGAACCGGTCGGAGTTTCTTCAATTAGTATGCTTGTGGCAGTAGTGGAACTTAAAAAGCTAATAGACATAAATAATGGAAGCGTTAAAATTAGTCCGTCAAAGTTTTGCTTATGTATCTACATCATACGTTTACAGCGAGATAGTGTTAGTCACATCTGGTTAATGCTGTTTTTAGTGCGGTAATTAAAGGAGGATGATGCAGATGTGGCGTGCCGTACCTAGTATGTCAAAGACACACCAAGAAGACAGTTTGGAAACATCAAATCAGATCTTGGGTCCAAATTATCCGTAGAAATAAAGAGAAAATTTGAAGAGGTTCAACATCAATGATGCAAACAAAGGACGTAAAGAATATTTTGTTATTTAGATAACAGGAGAGAATGTCGTTGGTAGCAAAAGCTTGGCACGTTCTAAATTGGGTCAAACACAAATCAAGCTCCAGTGCTCCCGACTGCAGCGATATTCCCAGTAACAACTCCGAGCGGCACTCGCAAATGAGAAATCTCAACATTTACCTTCTCCGCCCTAAAGAATAATTTGGAAAAGACTCTAAAACGTTTCACTAAAGTGCGAAACGCCTCTGAAACATCGTCACTAATCATTTTATCTGTCTTAGTTTTGTCTACGTAATTGCTTTAAATTTTAATTTGTCTTATCAACTTGCTAATGACAGACATACGTTATTAAGGCACCTTTCGGAATTTAATATGGTATTATTTGATATTTAGGTGAAATATTTTATACACGTTAATTTCTATTTATTGTAGAAGTTTATCTTTGTTTAGGATGCTCAGGTATCCATCATTGTTAAACCCCAACCAACACGTAGCACCCTGCTCAACTATGACCAAGGTTATGGCGACCGGCTGCTCTCATTGGTCGAATGAGTTCAGTACTGACTTGCTCATGAACTGTTGTAAGGTTTTAGGCTAGCTGACATTTTCCTCCTTCGATGTCCATTGAGTGGTTTGTTTGTATACGTTGCCCTCAATTTACGTAAAAAGTGTAATGGATATGAAAGTCAAAGCATTATATTTGGAATCGTGGCCTTTTTGTCAGTTGTAGAACAGATTCAGATGATATCTACTTAAGATATTTATAATTTATTAGACAAAACGCCTAAGATAAATATTATACCGGAAAATGGACCGTTCGATAAGAGTAGGCGGTAGAAGTTGGTCGGGAATTTTGTGACGAGTAATTTATTTAAAAACCTTCCAAAAGAGGCTTAATAGCTTAAATTAATACTTTGGTCAATAAGCTAAAACCATAGAAATTAACATGAGAAGTAGTGAAGTACGGCTGAAAAGGTTATTTTTAGATAAATACCTATATAAGAGACGCTCATTAAATTGTTGATAATATCTTAAAGTAATAAAAATGTTTGTGTAGGTACGTAATTAGTATGAGACAATATATATGTAGCAAAAAGGTTCAATTAGTTTTAAAATATAATTTATAATTGATGCCAAATTCTCTTAAAACCTACCCTTGATGATTTTGATGCCTTAAAGTTCCTATATAAAGAAGTAGATATTTTTTAAATTTGTTGATATTTAAAAGCATCCAAAACAAGGAAACTTGATATTGCTGATCGAAGAAGAAATTTCATTAAAGCGGAAATTTTATTACACCGTGGGCCGAAGTGCATCTCTTCCTGTAATTCACAAGTGTATTTAAATCTTTATTTACTTCATAATCTTGTAATTATGTTTGACTTGGCTCTTCTTTGTAAAATATAACTTTAATTCCGTGGATTCGTAGAACGGGAGTGAGAAAGAGAGAGAGAGTGTGTGTGTCTGTGTGTGAGAGAGATAGAAATGTAGACCGCGCTGTGTTTGTACTACAAGACATTGAATCCAAGTTAAATCCTGCTCGTGGTTTGCACTGGTACTAATTGACGAGGTTAGATTCCCTTGTCCACGTGGGTTACCGTCATCTACTTCCATCTACCACCCTTTAAAAGTCCTTAAAATGAAATGAAATTACTTTGTTCTAAGGAAGTTTTTACAAACACTTTTCGAACGTCAAACTACGCCATTTCTACGACAAATCCCCACCATGAGCGATCCCGGGAAAGTATGACCTTGATCCTTCGTATGGCCAAATACTTTAGAACCTACGGTTATCCTTTTGTACTGTTATAAAGAGTCAAACACCATCGTAAAAAGTTCCATCTTGACCGGCAACATTATTATGTTGCTTTT
>DWKA01002959.1:0-10044 GCA_018249155.1 Panoquina ocola ocola
CGTCCAGTGGTTTGGGCTGTGCGTTGATAGATCAGTCAGTCAGTCAGTCACCTTTGAGTTTTATATATTTAGATATAATAATATAGGTTGAAAATGTAAAATATTTTGTGATTAAGTTTGTAAAATTATTTTAAATAAAGTGTGCAAGCTAAAACTACTCTTAGGTACCTACTACCTACTGCAAAAGTATTTTAAGTTGGTTTATACTAACGGTGACTGAAAATTTCGTCTTTTTTGCGAACACTTGAAGTTCAGCAGTAAACGAAGTGCTTTTAACACGAAAGGTGTGGTTAAAACTAAAATTGCACGTGGCTATAATAATTTCCTAAGTACAGCGCAAAGTAATTACTATAAGCGCTAAAGTTTTTAGAATGCTGAATTTAAAAGTTTCACCAGTTTTATGTACGTTTAAAGTAACATTTTAAGGTATTTCATAATAATGTTAGTGTTCTTGAGTAAAGACTAAATAGTTTTCTTTTAAATTCGTACGTTTTTGTCAAAATTTTATCGCCACTTACCTGTTATAAGGAGGAAATAAAACGGAATCAGACACTAACTTATAAGAAAGAAACCTATATGAAATTTCCGTCTCGTGATGTTGATTCGAGATGAACTTCAAAATTA
Organism: Panoquina ocola ocola; assembly: GCA_018249155.1. Taxonomy (NCBI): domain Eukaryota; kingdom Metazoa; phylum Arthropoda; class Insecta; order Lepidoptera; family Hesperiidae; genus Panoquina; species Panoquina ocola. Next base: position 625 of record DWKA01002959.1, read on the forward strand.
TTAACTTATTTTAATAAAAGTTTGAAAATATGGAATTGTCTTGGCTTCCGTAAATGACAACGTAACAATTGCATCAATCAAAATATATTATACTTTTGAATAAAATTGATTAATAATATGACCCCTTTAATCTATATATATAAAAGCGAAAGGTCACTCACGCACTCATCACGATATATCAGAAATTACAAGTGCTTGGAGTTTCAAATTTTGCATGCAGTTTCTTTTAGGGACGTAAATGATCACTAAGACGGGAGTTTATGATATTCAACCCCTAAGGGGGTTTAATAGGGGTTGTAAGTTTGTAGGTAGGTACATTCTATATTTTTCCCGAGGCGAAGCGAGGGCGGGCAGCTAGTATCATTATAAAATCATACAATGTTTTATAGATAACTAAAGTAACATTTTTGATGTAGACTCGTTAAATTATTAATTTATACGATAACAGTAATAAACCAAAGGTCCAGTTATATCAATCAATGATAACACATCTCTCGATAAGCCAGTGTTTACTGCACCCCAAGCCCGGGGTTCTCATAATACCTGCCCTGACTTTTATTGGCATTTGTGTATTAACTTTTCATGTAAAGCTAATGGATTAAAGCAGCTTGGTCTGTAGGGGAAAGGACGTTCCATAGTTTGTTTATAGTTGACTGTACGGCTACGTAACGACGGGAATACGTCGTATATTTCTGTCATAGTAATGACGACGTTTTTTTTTTCATTTTTTATTGTTCGGTCGATCTTATCGTCAATTATTTATACAACAATTATGGTTATGTGTGTTATAGTGCGACACGTTGTTCATTTGTATTTAAATCTAAATTACTGAAAATAATAATTCAAGTTGATTCTAGACAAAGTGCATGCATTGATGCTTCTATTGTATGTAAAGATAGTTATGTTATGTTATTTTGTGTATAGGTAGTACTTGAGTCTAATTAATAATTGGCTTAACTTTGTATTCAAAAATGCTCGCTACTCGTTGCTATTGGCCCACAAATTGCATCTAATGAATTTATTAAAATTGTAGTATGTAAATAAGTAACAGTTAGGTACGATCATTTAGCCAAGTTTAATTGATTTCAGTACGGACAATTAAACGTTATAAGATAGCCTTAATAGCAAAGTGCTTTGTGTCAACCTAACGCATTCTATCTTATCCAAAAGTTACACTTTACTGACGCGAGCCAAGGTAACGTTAGACTTTACGATGTAACTGAGTGACGTTGAGATGACAACCAGTATCTACCAATTTGCAAGCAAGTCTTATCTTCATCTCGTGATAAATGTACTCCCCGTGTAAAACGTACCAGGAATACCAGGAGTTGATAAGTATTAACATAAATTACAATTACAAATGCAGCTTTTAGTTCCTAAATTCATTTGCATTCGTGATAAATTAATGAGAAATGCGTATGTTGCAAATCCAGTTATGATTTTATATAGGTATGGTTTTTCGTGTGGTTATAATATGCAGGTTTATCTTCAGCTTTTAACTTGTCCAATTAGTTTAAAGTATACAGACGCCCACAAAAGTTTGTCACAGCTGAAACTCATTCAATTGCCGACCACGCCTAACTAAGGTAACAAAACCTTTTTTCCATTACCTATTCCTCGAACTTAAATACAAAACCGACGTATCTATAGGTTTAGTACGGTGAAGTACGGCGTAATCAGTTTTTACCGTCGACATTTGTTTGGAATTAATTAGAAGTATCTATACGAAGAGTCCGCATTTGTAATAAAACCATAAATGGTTAGAATGTAATTTGAATCGAATGGTTCTTTGTTCGGCTAAAATATTCGAATAAAGGGAAATCTCATTTTGTACGGAAAAGGTATCTAGGTAGTTGATAGAGACGGAAATAAATTGGGCCCCACGATTTATTACCGAATGCTCTTAACCCGAAGCTTTGGAGATTTGGTAAAATGTTTTCATTTTCTTTATTGCTTCCAGACAGATACATTAAGAAGGATAAATCTCGACTTCAAACTTCGAAGACTTCGGACGTAAACGTACAATTGGAAAGACGTCCTTGTCAGAAATTAAAGATATTAAACTGCTCCTTTTTAGAAACTAGATACTTATAAAGATAGTAAGGTAAAGTGAACGATTGCTTCGGGTTTCGCTGTTTTTTATATTTATACGATCCAGTCCAATAAATGTTTATTTAACAACTATTCGAAACATGGTCAAGTGTTAACTTTGAATAGGACTTCTTTCAATATGCTAATAGTAGGTATGTCAAACATAAAATATCCGATCTACGGAAAAATTACAGTTTACATAGTGTTACAACTACCAAGAATAGGTTCTCTATTATCCTTCACACTATTTTAAGACGTGCATTTATTTTCAGGTTCAGTACACAAGAAAATGCGCTGCAGCACGTAATGACTTGGGTTTAAGCACCTTAATCCAGCTAATACAAATGAGCTCGGGATAACGCTGCGAAGACTCGCCTCTTGTAATATGTTTAAGAGATATTTTAAGTCTGAAATCCGTTGTTGTAAGCATCCTCGTATAGGTTTATATGAAGAAGTAAGTAGGTATATGTTAGGTACTTATATTGTAGGTAAGTACTAAGTTAAGTCGTATTTTGTTTTTATTGAAGTAACGTTACAGTTTGTGACACGTTCATACCTAATTCTGATCTAATTCTACTAATATTATAAATGCGAAAGTTAATATGTTTGTTTGTTTATTTGTGACCTCTTTATGTACAAACTGCTAAACCGATTTTCATGAAATTTGGCACACACATAGAGGGTAACTTGGATTAACACATATGATAGTTTTTATCCTGGAAACCCCGCGGTATCGGGCAAATTCCACGCGAGCGAAGCCGCGAGCGGAGACTAGTTATTCATAATATTCTCAGGAGTATATAGTTAACCAGGGTTTATTATAGATATAAATAATAAAATTATTGATATTAAAAAACACTCATTTTAAGTTAATTTGTATCCGTATGAGAGCAATCATCTTTGTTAACTGAGACTGCATAAAACAACCCGCTCTTCGTAATGTAGTTAGGATGTTAATGCAGTTAATACAGATGAGACTAGGATAAAGCTACTGCAAAGACTTCTTGCAATTCCCCTTTCCCTAGTCCTAGAATATAGTTTTAATCCTGTTTACTCAGAATAACTTTGATACTGTTTATTTATGTGCTTCGTGTAATTAAAAAAGCTATACTTTAAAAACTACTTTTAATTATGATTTAAAGGAAAAATTTAAAGTAATTTTGTCTGATTTAAATGCGATGTGAGTTTAAATAATCTGTTACCTTGATAAATTAGTCATGTCATATCAACGATAGGAATCTCAATAATCCATGTTTATGAATTCGCAAGGCTGGTGATATACTTAATCCTTATTCAATTATAAATTTGAAAGATTACATATAGGTACAGAGAGAAAAGAGGTCAGAAAAATTCCACTATCGCTTCTGTAGGTATCGCGTCGGTGTTGCCTTGATGTTACTTTCATTCTTTCATTTATCGACTACGCGATGACGGGCTCAGTCCTTATGTGGGGTAGTGGTGGGGTATGAGCGTGTAAGAATGTATTTAAGCGTCATTTTATTTTCTATTTATTATAGGTATTCTAAGTACCTAAACTTTATTCTTTGGTTGAATTAAAACACGTTCATTCGCGTTATCTTGCGGTTAATGAAAAATAAATATTAAACACAAAAGCGTTTTACTCGGTTGTATACTTTAGCGGGTTATTTTTTGTGTACTTTTTGTTACCTCATAAAACCCGCTAAAGCCGACTTGTAATCCGAGCGTAAGTTCGAGTAAGTCGACAGGTACGGGTATTAATTAATTACTAAGTATAAAAGTTTGTAGAGTGTTAACAGCAAAAGTTTTACTGAAAATTGAAAAAGTAAGCGTAGATTTTAATTATAATTATTACAATCCGGAAGTAATAAGTCTTTGGAACTTATTTTGTTAGTAGTAGCACCAAAAAAAGTCTTATTTTACTTGAACGCTATCTTATGGTTGATTATGCTATACCTATCTACACAGCTATTATAAAATTGTAATCGATCACTATCTGAGAAAACTTGTAAATGTGGGAAAAAATTACTTAACTCTGTAAAATGTTATTATCTATGATTTCTATGTAATTGGTTTATAATTATAGTACCTACTAAGATTATGGTAAATTGTACCTAGGTCTAAAAAATTTCAACATAATTATCATTCTTATTTCTCTTTTGCTAGCAATCGTCATACACACAAACAAATTTGATAAAATTAGAAAATAAAATGTAATCCTCTTGATTATTCAACAGCCAAAGCAAATCACCGAGTACGTAACGTGTAATCCTTACTAGTTCTCGGACCACGAGTGCCGACGGCAAGGTAACGATGTGTTTCATTACCAACTTTACTAAGCACTGTTATTTACACCGCCCTTTAACACCGTCTTTAGTGCACTATAAACTTTACTAGACACGCGAAATCTATATTTATGTCCATCATTTAATAGCCAATGGGATTACTTGGTTAATAAATTCGTATTACTTTGATATTTTGGATTATAAAGATGTATCTTTATGGCCAAGTTCAAAGGGTGTTTGTGTGAGGATTGGTATTCATTACGTAGGTTTATTATAACGGAATATTATTGCGTAATTTGTATGATACGTGTTATTTTTAGTCGTTTTGGTGTTAAGTGGATTTTTATTTTTAGTAACTTTGACAAAGGCTAACTTTCATGAGCTCTTTTGATTCCAATAGGATATTGCTTACCTAAAGGTAATCGTATGTTTTAAGTTATTCGGTTAATTTAAGGACTAAATTCACTTAAAAAGCTATTTTTGTGAATAATCATACCTTATTCATTCACTTCTACTAACATAAATTCTCTTTGTCTTCTTAATATTATTATTGTGTCTAATAAGTTTGAAATTGTCAAATAAAACAACAAAATCTGATAAAATTGCTATATTTCCTTTTATACAACATAACTGGCTCAGAAAATATTTTGATGGCAAAAACAAAAAGTTTCTTCCTGTACATGTTTAAATACGCAAGTATCGTACGGTTAAAAATTTTGAAATCGTGACATAAATTACACTAAATTTTACATTTACATCTAATACACAAATATAATATAAGTATCACAGTCGAAGATTATACAACTAAGGGACTTGTCTTATCGCCAACAAGAGGCCTGTAAAACGAGGAGGCGTTAACACGATGATGAAACATCATTCAATGGGGTTATTTTAGTATAAGAAACGGTTATCAGTACGTTTTCTACATGATAATAATTACTCGACTGTAGTTTAGCGATTATTATTTGATCGCTTGCCGCTCAATATTTGTCGGTAAGACAAGTCTTTAAAATCATATTTCTATGTGTAAATGGCAGTGAAATGCGGGCTATAATTCACAATTTATACTGGGATTATTAGAAATTTATGCGAAGATCTTATAAAAGGTCAGTTATAGTATAGGTAAGTACTCTAGATAATATCATAGGAATATGTTCCTTAAAATGTTTATCAAAAGGTGAAGCTAGTCTATACACTGTGACTAGAATAAGGAATAAATATATCTATGTTCTCGGTGAAAAAGTAAGAACTCTGTTGCACACTATTAAAGTTATGATGATAAATATTTTATATTAGAGACCCGCTCTGTATAGATATAGTACGCTTTATGAATCAATATACCTTCCATAAATTGATCGTATAATATATAATTTAATTATAAAACCAACAAGCATTATACAAAATTTTACATTATGAGTAGGTACATAATTTCAAAAATGTATATAAACTGCAACTGTTTTTAATTCTGGGTATTTTTTAAATAATATCCTCATATACATTTTATTTGGTGCTTCACTATATTTAAAGTTAAAATGTTATAGATACTTGTCTTTAGGAATAGCTATCAAGTATTTATGTACTAAGAGATTAAAGTAAATCATATTTAGGTACTCTTTTTCACCGACGACATAGAAAATACATTAATTATAAAAGTTGGTTATCTAAACGTTACAAGCACAACTACATTTACTGGATCCAACTACAGACTCATGGCTTAATTTTTAGGTAAACACTTTTTAAACCTATGGTTGTTAATTCATCTACAATAACTACACTACAAGGAAGATAATATTTTTTTTGTCAGTAATTATCTAACTATCTCAACTAAAGTCGTAGTTCGAACAAAAGTACACAAAGTTGTTACTTAACATCGAATTTCCTATTTTTATTCACAATGTGTAGCTGTGATAGAAATTGAATATGGCAGATATTTTTAATCAAAACAATTATTTTAGTGATATGAAATTCTTACGTAGGTATTACTTAGATTTCAATCATAGCGTGTCAAGTTTAGAAAAAATTAAATAAATTAACTCTTAAGTAATATAGCTCACGTTCTTCCATAATCAAATTACAGGACAAATGCTACGTTGCAATGTTTGTGTGAAGCGGAGTCTAACGGAACGTGTTAAACCACTTTAAATCCGGATTAGTTCACCACACACCACTACATGATTACACAGACACATATTTACCTAAAAACTGAAGGAAAATTTTATTATGGGATAGGTACTCACGATAGAAGTTTCCACGTTACCGCAGTTTAAATAATGGCTACAAACTACATAACTTATAGTGAGTACCCGAATCATAATAAAAAGTTCTATCCACGATGAGTTAAGTTTTAAATCTCTGTAGGAAAAGTCACCTCCAATTAAGAATATTTCCTACTACTAAGATTATTTCACATCTGATACTGATTATTGCTTTATGTTTTCTTCTTAAATAACGTTATTCAATTAGCATCTTCGGCACTAACCATTATTTCTTGTTCTCCGGACTCTGCAACAAATGTTACTTAAATCAAGTTACCAGTACGAAAAGACATAATTTTATCAATTCAAACCCAAAGCCCAGTCTATTTCGTGATCAGATCATAATCATAGCATTTATTTATGATTAAATTCAATATAGTACTCGTAGTTGAACATGATTGATTATGTTTTAACGATTTGCTAAAAACGAATCGCGAAATAAATTTTGCCAATTGAATGATTGATCATTCAACATGTTTGGAAGTAGACTTGATAGAAGTTACTCTAATATGACAGAAAGAAAACTATATAATAGTTGGTATAATAACCAAAGAAAAGCTAAAGGCAAATGAAAATTTTAAGGATTAAGATACCCATTTCATTAATGAAACAAAATAATTTATTTCTGCAAAGTAATGCGTAAAAATTGGTGAATGACTGAACAATTTCAATTTACCTCATACGGCGGTGGCGGCAGTATATCACACAGATTTATTTGACAGCCCTGCTCCGATCTCGCTACATTCGAATGTCTGCCGGTCGGAATTGGTATTTTGAAACTATTCTCCCTGCCGAGCCAATGCCACTGTGGATAATCGTATTCTAAATCACTTGTTGGACAAACTTTACTTTTGTCCTGTCTACTGCGAGAACCAGATCTGTTCGTGTGACACGAAGCACAATCATCTTCAATAGCATTCATGTCGTTATGTACATTCTCATGTCTTAGCTCCCTGTAATCCTTGGTCGAGCGACTGGAAGTGCTATGGCAACAAGTCGAACATTCCCCATTGGAGTACTGAATGCTCCCGTTGCACGATCTAACAATGCTATTGTTGTGAGATCGCCTCTCCAAACAATTTCTCAGGTCTCCTTCGTTGCTGTCCTGTTGGAATTTTAGATTTACGGTTAAACAAATCACACACTCGAAGCTGCCAAGTATTTGTAATGCGATAGCGTTAAGTTACGCAAATCAAACCGGGAGACTTATCTACAGTCAACATCGAAATTCTCATAATGCTTATCTGGGAGTACCTTGAAATTGAGTTCAGTGTAAATAGCACTGGAGGCGTACGGCTCTGGCGGGCCCCGCTTCATTCTGTCTACGCTCGATGCATCTAACCCTTGAATTGAATTTTGCGGCAGACAGTACTCCGGTTCTACGTTCAAAATGTTTGTCGATTGTCCTCCTAAAAGAAAACGTTTGGTTAAAAGATAGACTTTAGACACTGAGCGAGGAGGTAAACTTTTCACACTTAAACTGACTAGATAGATGATAAATACTGCAACGTACGTTGTATGGCTACTATTCCTTCTTTAGATAGTCAAGCTGTAATGATAGTCAACTAGTGAAGAGAAATTGTTACTCCTATTAATAAAATAAATATACTCGTATCTCGCATAAATGATATCATAGACAAGACATTACAAATACACACGACCCGCGAGCAAACGTTTATGGGTCACATTCATTTCTGCCTCCAACATTGGGTCCTGACCCAGTTTATAAAGAAGGTGAATAAAGAAGAATCGAAATGTTATAATCTTCTTTTCCTTATACATGTATTACCACATTATAATATACTTCAATCAAAATTAGGTGATTTGCAAAACCGTTTTACTTGCGTATTCATTTACACATTGATCGGTACGATAACATTGTGTGATCACGATCAGTGTTTATTTCTACTAATGAGCGTCAAATCTAAGTTATATCACGCGCCTTGCGACACACCACATGTGTGTGTCTGTATTCGGGTCATCACCATGAGTGTACATGTGTTATGTATAACGCCATACGACAAGGAATCCCAGTGCTCGATTGCCCCCCACATTGATATGAATATTAATCGTATAATACTTTTAAACTATTAGACTCACTCTCAGATCTAAAACTGTACTATATAAATAAATTCATAATAATATTCGTAATATTCGTCTTCTTCCTGTTCTAAAATGCACACAGCATAACAAAAATATCTCGTGGTATTTTGTTGAAGTATGTCTAACATAAACGCAATAAATTACAATACTTTACAAGCACACAATGTACTCGTAGATGTACATGTAAAAACACAACCGCTTTGGGATGGGTATTGAACAGCCGCGCTAAATAAAACTTTTTGTTACTATACGCGGAGAACCGAAATAGAGCATACTATTGAAGACCAAAATTGATACATATCCTATTCATATGCTGATAAAGAATTTCTTTAATGTAACATTAAAGCATATCGTCGCTGCGCGTGCAAAAGTCACTATGTGTTTTTTGTAAATATTACAGGCGATATCAAAAACATCGTGTTATCTTGGAACTTTCGATGTATGAACGTCACATAGCTACTTTACATAATTCTTTAAATAATAAACTTATCACATAGCTGTTTTTACAGTATTTTATGCCTTGAAATTACGATTAAAACTGCATACAAACCTGAACTAACTGAAAATCACCAAATAACACATAGCTACTTTTGCACGCGTAGCGACGATATTTCATCTATAGTTCGCGCACGAGTTCATTGCCGAGATTCCTGACGTCACACGTCACCCCGCCGTCTTTAATATAGTGTCATTAAAGCTCAAAATTA
>DWKA01002960.1:0-10044 GCA_018249155.1 Panoquina ocola ocola
ATTCTACCCCCAAGGGGATAAAATAGGGGATGAAAGTTTTAACTCTTAACGCGAGCGAAGCCGCGAACATAAGCTAGGATGCCTATAAAAGTCGATTTATGTACACTACGACTCAAAGTAAAACACGTTAGACTTTACATAAGTCATTTCCTCGACATTGGCATTATATCGGTACGGATATTTATGTAAAAGCGAATCCCAAATGTGATCGAGCAACTGATTAACTACAAGTTCACAACATGTTTTATTTTGCGGAACTATTGTTAAATATCCTATCTGAATAAGCTCAATATTTTTTATGTTACATGAATGGTATCTCTCGTTTGAGCTTTAAATACCTACTCAAACTTACATCAGTTATAATTTCAAAATTTTTGAAACAAAACACTCGAGCCCAGCTGTGGGACAAATTATGAGTTATATTTATGATGATGTTGGTTTTTAAATAATTTCACTAGTTTTTATTAATAGCGCAGTGCCCTAGGCATTTCACTGAATAATGTAGAGCCCAGTCTCTACCTTGGGGGTCTGGCACCGTTGATAGATCTGTTTCATCTCCTATGCAGGCTTAAAAGTTTTTGCGTGATTGAGAAACAAACATACAAACTATCACGTATTTTCAATCAAAGCAAACTGTTTACCCATAGGACACGATAACGCAAGTTCATTCCGTAGCTTCGATAAGACTAGGTATTATTCAAACTATACCTAGTTAAAACGAGCACATTGAACCGTTTTATAGCTAATACTCAATTACCTATTTGATAGATGTCATTAAGAAAATGGTTGAAACAAGTTCCTAGATAATACGCTCTCTACAACCATTCTGTCAAGGTTTACGATTAGCATTAGTGATAACATTTTCTATTGTAGAGTGGGCGAAAAAACGCCTACATCGGGAAACTTGACCCAAGGCTGGGCTTGAACAAGTAAACTTGTAATTTACAAAGCTGCAAGTACTTGACCAGTCCTCGATTCGCTAAAATATTCTTGAATTATGCAATTTATTATACATAATTTAGTGGTAAAGGTTAGTTTTGAATAGGTAAGTCGCAAGTATTGCCTCCCACGGAGGTCCAAGTTCGTAATTAAAACACACAAACTCAATACGAATGAACACGTAATAGATTGATGATGTTGCAATACTTGCAACCAGTAGGCAATTGCTGTACCTACTTATTATAATGTGTTTATAGTGAAACTTGTCCCAAGCACGATTTGCTGTCGCCGTCGCATGCGTATTTGACAATTTCACTAGCAAGTATTTTTCAATCAATCAATCAAAGTTTTGTAAGAATACAGGGCTCCATTAGAAATTTTGAGTAGGTACTATGTTGTAATAAAAAGTGTTATACAGTATACAAGGGCTGAAATTGTGACATGACGGTCAATAAATGTATGGTAAAATAATTACATTTGGCGCAGAAAAACAATGTAATTTACCATATTTTACAGTTATGGAGTGTGAGCGAGAAACAAAGAAGTTATATGTAACTTCCTTGGTGTGAAAGAGTTCTGACAAGACCACCAGACAATTTTATCACCATTGAGATAGGTCTACTTTTATCAATAATCAATATACCTAATTAGATATGTATGTAAGTAATAAAAATAATCATTACGGTCATAACCCGGGAATCGAATGCAGAAACGGTTTCGCGGCAGCCAATGTCACTATAATCTTATCACGTAAAGATAGTCCTCTGCTTAATAAGTAGGTGTGTTTGTTATATCCTAGTGGAAAACTAAGTTAGTACCTACCTACTTAAAGTACCAACCCCTATATTTAAATAACAATAAGGCATATAAAAATCAAACCCTAACTTATTGCAAAAACTACGAGAATGAGTAGTGCACATTGAATTTTATTTAATTTTATTTACAGGAAAACCTACAGCTCCAAATGTAACATACACACGTATCAAAGAATCAGCGAAAATAAATAAAATGTAACCACTTCATATATCAACATAATAAAAAGCTGGAATCGGTCGCGCGCTCGTAATGAATTGTGATAATGTAACTTGTTTTAAAGGTAGCAACAAATTTATTTACAAAAAGTACTCGTTTGAGAACGGAGACAAATAAATATCACTGAATGAGTCGGTACTTACTTCGTCAAGGTTCCACAATAAGATCCAATGATATTGCAATTTTTAAACCTTACAATACATTTTTAACACTACTTTATCGAACTTCTCTGCAGCAGATTGATTTTTATATCCACGAAGTTTGATTTGTTTAATAGCGGGATATCGGGATCTCTCCTTATAATTGAGAAGATTTAACTTCGTATTCACAAACAATACCATAAGGTCTCGCAGAGTTCGAAAATTCAAAATATTTTATTGCACACGTGGTTTTTTTACTTTACCACCATAGTGATAACATACCTACTAAATAAAAGTAACATACCTAAAAATAAAAATAAAATAAATGATACTATCTAATAATTTAAATTTGTTTCTAATACAGCTTTCTTACAGGATTCGAACCATGGGACTTTTACAGCTTCAGTTAATAAACAAACGGAAATGGAAGCTTAAGTAGAGTTCAGTTATAAAGTAGAGTACTTGAGTACTCGAGAAGAATTAACAGGTATGTATATTAGATTTCCCTAATCTATAATAGTCATATACCCTATGACCCAAGAGTTGTAAAGGCTTATCCACACCCGAGGGTAGTCTTTGTTTCCCTTTAAAGGTAGCACGCCATAAAAAAGTGGATCACGTTTGACTGGGCTGTGTAGAAAGTGAAACTTCGAAAGGTTGCTATAAAAATTGTAGCAATCGCTACGCCGGGCTCAGTCCTGAGTGGAGCGCCGCCGCAGTCTTGCTGTCGCCATGGTCAGTCATTTCACTTTTAGTGTTACCACATCGATAGATAACTATCTCTATTTACCACTCGTGTACTGCATGCATTTGTTTTATCAGTGAACGTCACTAGTGTTCGTTTTGATCAGTGATCTATTTTTAACTTTTGATCAACTTACTAATCTTTTGATCTAGTGGTCTATTTTACAGTGATGTATCTTTTTTTTAATTAAGGTAATTTAAATTGAATGATTATCGTTGATGAGTAGTTTTGTTTTGGTGTATTTTTGTTGGAGCATTCGAAAATGTATTTCATTAAATGAGAATAAATAAATTAAGATAAACGTGCTTATAAAAATAATTTTAATCTCTCGCTTTCAATTACGTTCAAAAGCTTTCAGACAGTGGCTTAAAAAATTGTTGCATATTTAAATTACTAATAATTTATTTGTTACCTATATCTTATAGAAGTTTGAGCTTGTATAATCCTACTTAAGACATAATTTGGTGACATTTTTAAAATACCTAATCATTTAAAATAATAAAAATGTCAACATTTACAAAAAAAATTAAGTTAACAATATATAAATGTGACTGATTACGTAAAGAAATAGCGACTTGATTTTTATATAAATTAAAAGAAATTAAAATATGTAGGTATATTATTATCTATAGTACTTGAAAAAACATAAACATGCAAAACAAATTAAAATGCTATGTTTAGCAGATAAAGATCATATTTCATAACAACATAACAACTTTACAAGGAGGAAACAATTACACCTTTATAATTCTAATGATACAGTAATTTATTTTTATCAAGTTGATCAATATTCTAACTAGTAATTATTAGTTAACACGTAGCGTGTGATATTAGTGGAAGCCTTCGCAACATCGTGGTCGCAATTACTTGTTATAAACTAATTTAGCAAACTGAAATTTACCAGAGCGTACAACGGAATGCAAGGCCGCTGTAAATGTTCACAAAGTCTTTCAAAATTCAACAAACAATGAAAGAAATGTGCAACCATTTAGAGTAGAATACAAAAAGCATTCAGATTGCGTGTATCGTGTACCTACTGATTAACATCATTGTATTTAAGTATTTGTAAAGTTTTTGGATTGTCAGTGTTAGTCAACGTTTTCGTAAGTTTTATCGAGACAATACTATCATTTTTATCATCAAAATAACTTTCAAATACCTACTTTACTGTCTTGACTATAAGTATTAGATCGAAAGTCCAAAATATCAAACAATATAGGTACCTACGACTAAAAATATACTAACTATCTAGATTTTTTTACATCGACTATTTAACAAAAAAAAATATTATCACTGAAACACGCTGAATGACTCGAACCTGCGGTAAAATAATTAATTAATTGTGGCAATTTTTCAATGTTTCGAAAAACGAGAACATAAGTTTAGTAAGCAAATAATTTTGTGGTTAATGTCCTTTTAAGGGAAATACCTAATGTCAAGACATTTTTGTTGCAGTGAAGTGGGATTTATTGTCATATTAAAAATTATTTTCGTTTTTCATTTAAAAAAAAAATGTACCTATCTATGTTTTTCAGTACTTTTTAATTGGTTAAGTAGATACCTGCAACACCGAACTCATCAATAAAGCTAAATCCAAAGATGACTTTATAGCTACGAGAAATGAAACAGCATTAATTTACTGCAAGTTCTGTCATCTTTTGACTGAAAATTTAAATAGGATCTAGAATAGGCAGTTACTTACCAATGTCCATTAAAATCATGCGGATCGCATATCCCTATACATTTTCCATATAAATAAAATACTTTACTTACAATAACTAAAGTAGCTAAAAACAATTTATATCTGTTAATTTAAAACGTAACAGAAAAAGACACGTAATTAGATAACTCAACAATAGGGTTGGCCGTGACAAGTTAAGTAGATTGTAAAGTATCGATAAAATTTCACAAGCGGACCTTGATCTGTTCAGTCGCAACCCTGACGAGAAATTACTCCATCTGAAGTAAATTACTTCACGGTAACACGCGTTGTCGCGATAAATTGATTGTAATAACTGCCTCCTGAAGACCTGAACAGTAAAGGTCGAATTTATCGACCAGTCTTGAAAATAAGTCAACTGTAAATTAATTAAATTTATGCCAATAAATGTTTCAAATTAATTATAAGTAGTACGTAAAGTACTACCACAGATTACTTAATAGTTATGTATGTACTACCCTTGCTTCGCTTTGGTGACTTATGTCTTGCTAAGTATCTAATAACATAGCTACTTACTCTCAGAAAAATGTTTAGATGAACTTTTCGACTGACGTTTTTTATTTATGTACCGACTGCAATAAAACACTAAAAAATGTTATTGTTAAGTGGTTTCTGAGTTAGGCCGAAACAAAAGCATGGACAAAAAGTTCTAAAAATCATTATCGTGTTAATACTTAGTTTTTCTCTAATATTTTCCAAGCGTAAAAGAAAATCTTTGCTCTATGAACTCTACAATTATGGCAATGTTCACTTTTATATGAATTAAAATGTTTTAAGTAAGTTGTCTCATGAAACCAAAATATTTTTATTAAAAAAGCATAGTAGGTAGTAGGTCACTAACGTTATCTAATACTGTCCGTTATTATTATTAGACTTTTTCACAAATTATTACGTCAGAAACAAGAAAAATTAAAAAGTAAACTGTGGGTTTTCGTTTCGTAAAATTTTCAACATAATTGACCTCTATTACACAGGCCAAATTCAGAAAAATAGTACCTACTTACATATTATTATTTAGTGACCTGAACCAAAAATAAAAATGATTGATGATTCCTTTGAGACCATTGTAGCAAATTTTATGGTTATTTTAACCATTTATTATAGTTGAATGAACTGTAATAATAGCATTCTACGAGTATATTTAAACTATTTTTTTTAATAGTTATAAGGTTAACTATATTCTCAAAATCGAGACCCTAGTTATAGATAGGTATAGTTAATAGCGAATAGACCTACAAAATACAGAGAAAATAGTCTTTGCCTTACATGTAAGACTCGAAATATGATACAATTACTCAAAAGTTAACTGGTCTCATAAAAACGCGAGACACGTGTTTGCGAGCGCTTTAAAATAAGTAAAAGTATATTGTAAGAGACCTTGATATGGTAGTACAACGGAAATATAAAGTGTCGTTATAAATACTTAGTCCGACTAGCCGCTGTCCGACTGGCATTGGGCGGGGACCTTTCACCCACGGAACTGGCTGAAGGCTAACAGGATCTGTCGTTGGTGTACCGAAAACACTACTGAAGTATAGGTACTATTTTCTTTGTTCTATTTTAGTTTGTACGTAAGTAAGAAGGCACCTTGAACCGTGTTACTAAAACTTTTGAATCACCTACGAGATTTACTACAAGCTATAAACTTAGATAACTTTACAATTGCATTCCTTTATTATATAATGTGTTGATATATTATAGATAACAAAAAAAAATCAAAAAAAAGAAAGAAAAAAGGATATTCACTAAAGAGGAAAATTAAATATTGTTTTTTTTTTTTAACATTACCATTGTTTGAAAAAACACTAAAAAGAAAGTAATTTTAATCTGTGGTAAGTATAACGAGGCGACTCTAATAAGACCGCTCGAGAGTTGTCGCGTTGCTATTTCGCTACGATATCACATTGGTTTCGTCTTGCATTGAAATCGATTAACTTTTTGTCCGCTTCCATTGAACCGACGAAATGGCACTTTCCGCAGCAATGTACCACTGCCTCTTACTTTCTATTAATCACACGGACGTAATGTTTCAAAAACGACGCCGCAAACTCGCAACTTCCCGTCAAATCAAACGAAAATTGAGATAGCGGTTACGTAAACGTAATTTAGCTTACGATGAACTATTTGAAAGTGAACCGTTAAAAACTTAACCTTAAACTCTAAAGTTAAAAATATGTAGGTGTGTCTGTTATTACTACATTATGTACGAGTATATATATCTACTAAGTTTACCTACCAACTTATATTAACTTTACTGATTCTTTTTGTATTACCATTTGTATGTGCTATAAATTAAGAAAAGATTAAGAGTCGAGAGATAAAGGCGATCCAATTTTGACAATTGATAGAGACCAAAATTAAAAAAAAATTGATAAAATACTCTCCGAACCTACGGCATAGCGGCAAAATACTCCCAAAATGTCCTATCCTTTCTTGGTACGAGTCATATTACCTACCGGTATGGTTTTTGTGTTACATAATATTCGTTGGCCTTAAATTTTAACATAGTCGTTAATCGTGTATGAGCTACAAACGTCTCTACAAATCAGCACATAAACAGCACTGCATGGCATAACTCTTTTTGGTCTCTAAGTTTATAAGACTAAGTATATAAGACAAAATATTCCGCCGAATGCCCCGATATTTAGTTTTATTCGCTTGAGACAAAAGTCTAGCGCAATTATTGTAAGTGCATTGTAATGGTGCTGTTTATGTGGCTTATCTACGATCTCACATTCAAAACAACTTTCGAATCATTACAATCCCATGCCAGCTTTGGAATATTAACGGAAAGTGGGCGTTGTTTGAAGACAAATCATGAATTCCGCCTACGTTGTCTAATTTATATCAGTCCCTTTGTGTTTCGACAAGTAACTTACTGCCTACGTAATGCCTATATAGGTTACAGTACTACCCTACTTGCATAATTATTAAGACAACGTGATCGCAGTATCAAGAAAAGAAAATCCTATAAACATTAGGTACTAAGTTACTACTACTAGATTTTTTTTTGTTTTCCTAAAAAAAGTATCGCTGTACCAAACAATGAGGCAACACATGGTTTTAAATTACAATAGATATGACAAATACTCGTAGCTTTCTACTGCCCATTCCGGAAAAAATGCCCTATTAATAGTTATCAATGTCTTACGCTTTATTATCTCTATATTTTCTACAATCGAAAATTACAGACTACTTTTAAGGACCTTCAATTACGAACTAAGTATCTATATAAGTAAGGTATATAAATCAAACAATTACCGTAGTTACAAACATTTATAGTACCTACATACGGTAGACTAACATTAGTCTACCCGCATTTCCTTAAAACGGAAACAAAAGCTCGGTGGTATGGCCTGGCGTATACCGCGGTATAGCCGGTATAACAACCCCAATTACAGTTGTGTAACCCCGCAAACCCACGACAATGTTCACACCTCTGTTACCACACCTCTGACATACTTCACTTGATATCATGTTCGTGTTGCGCCGGACCAAGGAAATTCGTGCGGTTTCTATTGCAAGCCGATATGATTTACGCAATTTATTTGTTTGTTACTGGTTGGGGCTTAAACTGTGGCTTATAAATCATGGTATTCATATTCTTACACCATATAAATAATGGTTCGATGCTTGAAGTAAACAACAATAAAATAAAGTGTTATCGAATTGGCAAAAACTTTCTTTTCGGCCCTGTCGCTTAGTACCTAAATAGTTGACGAATGCAAGACATTGGGTTCGATTACTGATCGGGCATATAGGTAACAACGTATGTATCTATCTAGCTAGACTCTTGGAAAATTCGCGATGATTATGTAGATAATTTTTTTAAAAATCTACCAACATAATTACCTACTTCACTTTCTTACCTCATGTAATGACGTAGATGTAAGACGTAGGTACCTAAACGCCGTTTAACTAGAATGTGCTGGTAACAGCGGGAAGCCATATGCGTGACCAATTTGCTGGTAGGTGCCGATGGCTCAACGTTTAGAAGGAAGAGTTTATCGACCGAAAAACCGTGTGCTCAATTACATTTAAATTGCGATTGTATCATTTGAAGTTGAGTAATACTGTATAACTATAGGTGTTTGGTTTTTAATAGTTGCTGGAGTTGCTTTCTGGGCTTTTCTTTTAGTCAAGGCTATTAAAAAGTATTTGAATCTATCCAGATTGATACAGCCTTGTTCTGGTTTAAGTTAATTTGTTTAACAATTAGACTGAAATTCATAATTCTAAATCTCGAATTTATGAATTCAATACTATTTCATTGACCCCGTTGGCCTAGGTAGGTTACCTAGGTATAGGTATCTGAGCAAGGACTTAATGAATAAAGTATAAGAATTTCAAGAAAACTTTATTTTTTAGTACAGAAAAAATCAAATTTGCGAGAGCCCTTAGACCTTCCTAATCTAACTGTATTGTAAATAAACTACCTTCTTGTTAAATTTAATCTTTATACCTGAAGCGGTTTTTTGATATTTCAAGACATTTCATGTTTTTCACTTTTACATACAAGTACCTATGTATAGAGTAAATATAGGTATACGTAAATATAGTATAGCTAGATAAGTATCCCCTTGACTAAATGCCTCTTTTATTTCCAGAACCTGTTACTTCTCTTCGGCCTGGTATGCGCTGCAAGCGCGATGCCCTCCTACATAGCGGTGCCGGCCGACCAGATCGCGTTCGTGGACCTCACAGACCTCCGGGCCCGTCGACTCCCGCGCCAGGCAGACCTCCCGCAAGCGCTCTACGAGAACTCCTACCAGCCTGTTCCTATCCCGCACTCTACGTCGCAGAACTACCAGCAACAGAGTAAGTACCAAAGACTTTACTTAGAGTGTAGCGTCCCGTACAGGTAATAAGGTTTCCCGAGCTTTAGTGTTGTTTGTTCAGCCGAGGAACAAACAAATAATGAGAAGAAACGAGAGGTCTGGGGTTCGATTTACTAGGTAGGCATTTAATATGTGATAGATAAATGTCTGTTTTCGGCTTGTGTGTTATGGGTTGTGTGTGGTAGTTGACTTACTTAGTTGTGTCTAATTTATGTGTTTATGATGGCTTCGGTGTTATAGTACTTTAGTTTCTAGGGTACCCTATTGCCACAGTCTCATAAATCCGATCAAGATACTCTCCAGAAGGATTACACAGAAAACAGACAGACAATACACTGGCAACAGACAGGCACAGACATCTTATTACATTGTTGTTAATGGGCTCTCGTCTATTGCTGTCTGAATGCTCAATAATACGCCTCTTGAGTGCTGAAAATGGTTGTCAATCAAATTTATTGGAGACGCTAAATCAGTTGCTCAACCGCGTCAATGAAAGCGTGATGAATCCATCCATACCCGATTCATCCGGTTATCCATCAACATTACCCGTACACACAGATCACCCCCAATAGATACCGCATTGAAGGCGACATTTTTTCATCGCACATATGTGCGTTGGCACTTACAAAA
>DWKA01002961.1:0-10042 GCA_018249155.1 Panoquina ocola ocola
GCGCCCAAAGAAGTCGGTTACAAACATACAAACATACAGGTGAAGCTAATAAAAAGCGTGTAAAAATAATTAAAGTTCATTTTTACGTTAAGATTCTTAATTCGAATTAATGACAAACACTGGCTCGATCTACGTAGATTTAGAAAATAATTCTTCATTCTTAATATGGCGTACCTATATCACCAAAAATGATATATATTTTTTTAAAGTTTTGATGAGTAAGCCATGTTACTAATGCCAACATTGTTGAAGCTTGTGATGCATTGTATTATTCATTGTCGTGTCTTATAGCCACCAAGCCGTCATTCATTAAAATGATGACTGTTACTAATTAATTTTATACCTAGTTGGTTACTAAGTTACAGTTTGCGTGATGTTCGTTATAACAATAAGTTATTTTCAGACCTACAGTTAATAATATCACCCTTGGCGGTAGAGTTCCAAGGCCTGATGTGACAGATTTTTCTTAGGGCCGATGTAGAAGATTTTGGCATGATTTTTGTATAGTTACATTTGACATTAGTAATGATGCCAAAAAAAGTATAATTCATAACCTATTGAACACTGCTATTATTTTTTTTATAGATTAATGGTTTTTTTAAATTTGTACCACACGAATAAGCAATTGAATCTATTGCAATTAAAAACCAAGACCCATCTGACTGAATTAAACGATTAACCACTTCGTCCACTTGACACCTTGGAAGAAGCTCTGCATTCTTTGTTTTCAGTATGAGATAAAATTTAAAACAATTAATTCCCTTCATAAATATTAGCAGCCTACACAAGTTCATTACAGTGGAGAGGATTGCTGGCACCTAATCACAGCGATGCCCCACACATAGGTTCCTAGACACAGCCGCTAGCGAGCCAGCCGACACAAATTTATAGGTAAAAGTTCGCGACCGACCCGACCGGTTCACTATCACCAACAACAACGAAACAATCTCTAACCCGTACCACTAAGGTCCTGTTTCCAGAATCCTAGCTCGAACCTTATCGGATACTTTCTTAATTGTACTCTTAAACGACACCATTCAAATTTTAACTCTACGCCCTCAGAAATAGATTTGATTTTCCCGTGGGTCAGTATCTCGGCCTTGCCGCTGGTGAATCGCTCTCACCTCTGGGTTCACGTGTGAACCTACATTAACCCGGTATGTTAGCTGGTTGATCAGGTGTATACACGCGCGTCTGTGATGATAGCTTTTATAATTGGCGGTGTTATAATTGAGATTGAGTTCTGGGCGTAGTGTCTAATTCTTTAATGTGGATTTATGACGGATACTTCGGGTCACGCCTTTTGTTCTGCGCTGGTGTGTTATTAAGAAGGTGCTTTGATTAAACAAAATGAAAAGGAATGTATCATATTATTTAACATTGATTACGGACTAGCGGAGAGTAATTGCTTAATTGTTGATTTATTTGAATTTATTTGATTGTAGGTGCTGTGGTTGTGGGTAACGGGTTGCCTTTTGCAATTTTATTACTGGTATTATAAGAGGTAGATATTATGACTCCTATTATATTAATAAAATATTCATCTTACAAATCACTTCACATACTTGACAGAGCTTACACATACATTAGTACGTAATTAGGTATTTATCTAAATAAGGAAAAAATATTTTTGTTCGGTGCCGTTTAGAATACTTGGTTGTCTGTGAGCTTTCTCCCCTAATGAATAGTCATAACGATTTGAATGTGGTTTTCACTTAGTGAACTAGGGATACATTTTTACTTGAGAAGTCTAAACCGTTCCCACGATTTATTTAGTACGTAGGTACCTACTTATTAATCACACTAATCATAATCAATAAATTAAAAAAGGTTTAAGAATTAACAAATAATGTTAAATTCAAAATGTAAGCAGTCAAATCACTGCTATCTTTTTTATAAGACGTAGACCATAGACAACTTTATAGGTTATGTTTAAAAACAACTTAAGAAAACTAATGAAAATCTTCAATGGAATACAAATAAATAATGATCAGGCTGTAGGACATTACATTAGCAAGCAGAAGCAATATCTCTCGGTGGTGTGGCAGAGAAACTAACGTGGACGAATATAGGAGACAGTGATTTAGTTGGCGCATGCGCTAACAAAACTCGATTGGCTAAGCCTTGATGGATGCTGCGCGGAGAAAACTACATTGTTGAAGTAAAAGGCTGATGGTTGGATTAATTTATTTGTTTATTTATCTATTTGTTTACACTCTATTGACCTTTAAGAAATATGTGGATTTGAAACGTGGATTTCATGGTTAGTAGAACTCTCTACCAGTCAACTAAACTTTTCCTACCTATTTAAAGTCATTATTAATTAAATATAGTTCCGAATTACTGTTACAATTGACTTATATGAATGCAATCCAAGTAAGTATATTAAAATATGGAGTCGATATTCGACGCAATCATTTTTCTATTTATAATGTTTATAGTTTTTCTTATGCGGTATCGTGTCAATAATAGCTCACAACTGTCGTTACTGCTTTTATGATGCGAAGTATGCAAATTTGAGATGTAATGAGATGCTTACTGAGATTTATATTGAGTAACTTTATTGGTGGAAGAGATGTCTAATGGTTTATAAAGATGAAACTTATTCATATTAACCTGTAGGCCACCAATGCTTATGATGATAACTTTCTACGCAATCGTTTTGTTAGATAGCGATTTAAACTAATCCAAAAACTATTTCAGATTAACACTAGTGCGTATTAACTCTTCAAGCGTTCATTTAGAAGAAGTTTACAGCAAAAAAAACTAAGTGATCTAAATTATTTTTATAAAAATTAAATGTGTAGTGTTTTATTTTTCGTTGGCAATGGAATACATAAATAACAAATTTAAATAATTTAAAAACCTTATGTAGCTACTCGTAAGTCGTAACACAGCTAAGTAAAGTAAAACAAATCGTTAAAAAGAAACCTCAGAAACGATGGGGTATAATCTGTAATACTTATTCACAGATAACAATACACAGATACTTCTCAAGACTTAACAAAGTAGCTATGTAATGTCTCCCCATAATGAATTGTAGGAACAATGGCGTTATCTGAATAGTTTTACGGTGTAATGATGTATTTATATTGTTATACACCGATTATAACTGAAACTCATCTAGGTACTAAATTGTCATGTAGTGCAAGTATAATTATTTTGTTGTATACTTGTTTATATTCTAACTAACAGTGTTTTGCCGGTTGCATCTGCAATTAATAATAATATTATTTTAAAATTACTATTATATCTGTATTGAAATATTGGCATTTGGCAGTCTACTTAAATGTATTTAAGTTTAATTTTATTAATTTACATTTTTTTTTATCTTATGAAGAGTGTAGATTAGGTGTTCTTTGCTTTTCCTAAATTAATGAAAATTACTTAATAACTTATATCAAAAATACGCGGATAAGGTACGGTTTTTAATTATTTTGTACCCCTGGCTGATAAAATATGGGAACCAAAAAAGATTAATAAATATTTCACTTATTTCCAAGACTTCTAATCATTGTACCACCTACCTAGGTGTCTACTGCAATTATGTATGTAATTGGGTACTTACGAACAATTATTTTTTACGTAATTTATACAATTTGTAAACAAACAATAGTATTTTATCTTTATATTCTTTTAGACGCACGCTAATCACACGAGCTTCGTAGGCACTATACATTTTCCGGTTTTCATTAAAGCGAAAAATATACCTATCTTTTTCTCTACTTGAAAGACATACTAGGCAGATTGACCACAGCTTAGTAATAACCTAAAAACTAGATTCGCGCCATTTCGATGCTATCGCAATTGACTATCGACAATATCAGCACAGATAATATACGAAATCATTGAACTTAGATAACATGGCATTGTAATTTCGGCCAGTGTTGTAATGTAATAGGACATAATGTGAATTCAGAGTGTTCTAACTATTCTCCAGATCTATGTATCAGAAATAAAATCTCCCACAGACAGCAAGATACATCACTGTCACAAATAAAAAGTCATCGGTAACATTGTTTGTAAACTAATTTATTACATCAACTAGCAACATTGAATCGTGACAAATGGCGTATCGATAAGCCGTATCGATACACGACGCGCTCGATAAACGTGCATCGATGGATTAGATCGATATCTCGCCCCTGCCCGCTCGGGGTCACTACACTACCGTTTAAAAATAAACCGACTACCGACTGAAGAAGATCGCGAACATTCGTTCGTATCATAAATTATATTTAAACTTTAATCGACAAATATTTGTTTTTTTTTTCTTTTAAGTTTAGTGTTACTGTTTATTTCATACATAAAATAATTTCGGATTACGTTGACCACCTTTATTTGGCGCTGATTTGATCGGTATTAATAGAAAACGAATACTGTTTGAAATACTGATTAACCAGAGGTTCGGTCTGTTCCATCAATTTTATTATCACGGGAAGGAGTCTTGTGTTCAAACAATCTGAGAAGAAACTTACGTAGTTCTCTACTTTTCACATAGCAGAAATATTTACTATTTTTTTATTATCTGTGCCTTGGTACTACGATCTCATTACGAGCCATTACTATGTAAATCAAAGTACATGTCGCTACTGAAATATAAAATATTGACGGTTATCTTTTATTATTCATTTTTGTTATTACATGGCAACACTTTATTAGTCAATATAGTTCAGTATGTCAGAATAGCCAATACTTAGCTTTTAAGCGCTGTGTAATGTAATGTACACGTTGTTCGCCAGGTCGCCGAGAGTGTGCCGCGTACATAACCCCCTGAGGGCTCTTGTCTAGTGATTTGTAGTGAATACAACGATTCTTCAACATTACAAATGTTTGTTTGGTTTAAATTAATTAGAAGCAACGTTTTAATTTATTCATATTATTATAGCTTTATTATTTTACTTTGTTTTACGAGCGTTTTCAATAATCTCTACTTTTAATCTGTGGATAAGTTAGTAGGTAGAGTAGGTGACAATTTAACACTATGTTTTTTGTTTTTTTTTCTATACTTGCTAGGCAACTGACGTATTGGGTAGGTATTATGTTAAACAAAGCTTATACAAAAACTCCTGAGTACAAAACTCTTAACAAAAACTACTTAATTACCACTGAATCCTGAACCGACAGGAAAATCTAACTTACCAAAATACTCTGGCAATATTTATAGGATTCTAAACCTTATGAGTTAGAAAATAAAGATTATTTACGTCATTATTCCAAGGGGAGCGTAGAAAACTGCTTGAGGTTGATAAGAAAGCAATTTGAATAATTACCGCATGCAAGTAAGACTTCCGAAGATGAATGTCACCTCGGTGAATAGAAATTGCTTAGGATACAGCGAATTTATTATGATTTAGTACATCGTGGGACACCTCGCTAAAATAATACGGTGGGTACAGCTACTTGGTGACTGCGTGAAGTTTTCATCGAGAAATAATTGTCTAATTAATTCTTCTTAGGTTTTCTCATTCGATTGATGTTTCATTTCTATTGATTCGAGAAAATCTATAGAAAGTTTAAAATAAAGTAAGTATACGGTTATTTCTGCTCGCTAAGTAGAAACTTACCTACGTCTTGTAAGTGAGTAATATTTAGGTATTACTGTATTATTGACATTTATTTGCCAGGGAATATGTTAATTAATAAAAACCAATTCTAAAACCCAAATGTTAATTATTAAAAAAATTGTCGCAATTATGCAAGACTATATTTATTACAATTTTTATTCAAAAGGAGATTACAGACTATACGCGACTTCAATTTTACACGCGACTTAAATTTACACGCGACTTAAATTTTACACGCAACTGAAATTTTTTACACGCGACTTAAATATTACACGCGACTGAGTAAGTAGGTATCTACTATTCATCATAAACAATTATAAAACTTGTTTGGACTTATTTATTGATTTGAATGTTACACGCAACTTCAATTCTACCAAAGATTCAAACACATTCGCGATAAAATCAGCGTTCAGTGAAGTCATTTACAACCACTAAGCAAAGTACAATTACTCAGCCGCACATATTCATGATAACGGTAACGGGAGTGTGAAGCATTAAAATTCATCCCGTAGCTCGTAAGGCCAGTTTAAGTCGAGGCCCCGATAACCATTAGGATCCCTTAATTTGTACCCCAGGCCCTTACCTATCCCTTCCGTATCCCTTTACAAATCGTTAAGAGGGAATTAGGTGTGCTGGATGGGACAAGAGTTCAAAGGTTAAGGAATGTGCAAAAATGAGTTTATTGGGTTTAATTGCAATTTTTAATTCACTGAATTTCATGGATGTTTTTAGATTCTTGTTGTCAAACCGCAGTAATTTAATAAAGCAATTATAAAGGCAGAGGAAGGAATCAAAGGAACCACTAGCTTCTACGAAAATGTTTTTGTAAAAACATTATGGTATGTATGTATAACAATTTTCAACCTAGTAGGTACACGCAAAGTCAGTCGTAGGATTAGTTTTCAATCTGTTGACAGAACCTCGATACTAAACGATGTATAAAAATATCACAGGATTATTTTGATTTTTAAGCATATTTTACAAGACAAGTATTAATATAATAATATTCCGCATTCTTATACATTGATATCGTCAAAAATGTCCTTACTTTATTTGTCTGTCCTTTAGCTGAACAAACAATACTAAAGCGCGGAAAATACAACTGACCCAAAGATTGGGGCATACTGCTTATTAGTATAGGACGCTACACTCCGTCTTGAGTTATTCTTTGCTAAAATGCTTACTTGTACAAGCCGCATCTAGTACAGCTAGTGTATCGTTGTTACCGCTATAAGACAAGGGTGTAATGTCGCTAAGCCCCGTATCGCGGGTATCGGCGATATTCTAATGTAAGTCGAGATTGAATATCTGCTTGATTTGTGCCGCTCCTTGTTTTTGTCCAATACCCATTGTCACTGTGGCTTTTGTCCACTGTTAGATAATAATAATATGTATTATATACCCATCCAGATATATATTATATTATTTGGGAATATTTTGTTGGAAGATAGATACATTTGACGAGCCTAGTTGGTAGTGAACATGCCAAGTTAGAGGTCCCGGGATCGAGTCCCAACCGGGGCAGATGTTTATGTGATAGATAATGTTTGGTTTCGGGTTATGGGTGTAATTTTTGTATCGTCCATGCCGCCCGCAAGGGAATCCTAGTGGGGTATGGGTATGTCAGCATTTAATAGTTGTATACTTAGTACAAGCGGTGGAAGAACTAAATAATGACTTCTTGAAGACTTGTACTTCACATAAAAACAACCGCCGATAAACATTCAACTGAACGTTAACAGTTTAGTACAACAAACAAAACCGTTAGCACAAACAAACTAAGCCGCCATTAAGCACAAATCTGCACAAACCATCGTTTACAACCAATTCGCTATTCATAGCTTATTCATTACCATAAAATAATAGTTTGAGGTGTTCAGAAATCAAAGGGTCAGCTAAACGCACCCGACCCGTGTAAACACAATAGTGCGCAGGCAGCGGTGCTCCGCCAGTGTAAACGGACCTTTACAACTCTAAACAGCTAAGGCCGGCCGCGCACTAACGACTTTTATTACCTTCATAGATTTAAATGTGTTTATTACATTTTTTAAGTTACGATTTGTAATTTTTTTTAGAAATTTAATAGCGGTGTTAAGAACGTGATGCCTATTTAACAAATAGTTTGTGACATTGTGAAAAAATCTATTTTTGATGCATTTAAAAACATGAGTCCTTTTTTTCATTTCATTTTGTTTATTTTACTTATAATACAGGTTGATTTGAATTTTTCAGGAGCAGTAATTTAAAAATAATTACTATTTAATTACGAGTATATTAAGACCATTCAAATAACAAGTTGGAGGTCGGGTGTGACTAAAGTATTACAACAAACATAGGTATATGTATAAACAGAAGTGTTAAAATTATAATTGTTGTTATAAATGTTAACGGGAACATCACATTTAATTTTAAATCCCTCTTGTGGCGTCTTCGTATGATCATGTCATCTTAATACTCCCTTATCAATTAAATTTTATGATAGGTCCTCATACAGACCCCTAGACAGTGATTGATATAATAATACTGCTTCTTAACAATTAGATGTTCAAAGATGTGTAGTATATTAAACATTTATAATATTAAATGCTAGAAAGTTAGTAAAAATATTAAGCTACACTGAAAAGCTAGGCAGACAGTAAAAGTATTAAGTTTCTCTACAATTCTCGTTTAAATAAAATTTACATAATATAAAAGAGATAATCATATTTGCTTTACAAATACATTTTGATTGTTTTATACGTTCCATAGTTTCAGAGATCGAGAGAGAGAGAGAATCGTCAAATTTTCACCAATCTGATAAAGAACGATCCACTCATCAATAATACTGATAAAACAATTAAAAATACATAATAACTATAGTGTTAGATAATGCCGTAATAACACTGTATCTAGAATTACAGGTATTATATCTCACATAAACGTCAAAACTAACAGTACGAGAGTTCGTGTAATGGTGTAGTCTGCCAGCCAAAGTTCGACACAGATAAGGTTTAATGAATAGGCCCCAAGTTTGGATTTGAAAGGCTTGTTGGGACGAGAGATCCATTGTCATCTTGCAGCCAGGGCCTATTCCTAGTTATCACTGGTTTTGGGGTTGCTACAATATTGTTTAGAGTTTAGACTGTTTAGGTCCAGTGCAAAATGAAAATGAGATTAAATCTTTTAGTTTTGGCGCATTTTGATCTTGATAGTACTCGTAATGTAACTTGTTCTGTAGTCTATGTAAAGTTCTAACCGTGTGGTACCATCGAGCATATAGCCTAATAGAGTATTATGAGCAATGATTATGAGGTGGAAAATTCCGAAACTGATCAGTGACTTGACATTTATATTTCTTCGGTATCTGATTAAATTCGAAATTTAAATCGATCTTTTTTTTAATTTACCCTGTGTTTTAAGTTAATTAAAGAATCATTCGTTTACCTTAATATGTAGGTTATAAATATAAATGTAGGTATTATGTTTACCGATAAAATGTCTCAACATGATTGTATTTAACATTAAAAAGAAATAGAGCGAAAAACAACATTATATCTAAGTATTAAAAAAATAAGAATTTTACTTAAAACTGCGATCAATTCGATCTATTGTATGAAATGTTCTCACAGTCTCACTTCATCTACCTTGACGTAATAAAATAATATATTTTTATACGAACATTGAATAAATTTAAAACAATTCGTCCTGGCAAGCGGAGCGTGACCCGATATTATATTGAATATTTTATCGGTCATTGTTTCTGCGATTTGCACGTTGTACTCTAAATTAATACGTATAATATGTATTCTATTATATGGTACCTTGTTCTATTATATGGGATAAAAATATTAGCAGTTAAATTTTTTGAGTGATCCGTGGTGTATCAAAAAAACATCTTAATTTAAAAATACGATACGAGTATAACTTCAAAAGTTTTTTTAGCATTACTTTACCTTACTCTATACTACGAGTACCTACACTAAGTACACAAAAGCTCACTACACTACAGCTTCATAGCTAGCAAAAGCTCAAAAGACGTGAACACGTAATTAGATATGACATTTTAACGCAATATGAATATGACGCAATATTACATGAGGTTAATTTTTACTACTGACAACACAACTTTTTGACATAAAAGACCACGACTTATTGATCAAGCAAATCAAATAAAAACGCATATCTAAATGAAAAGTCCTTTCGGTGGGGAGACTGGGGCGCGTAGGACAATGTGCGGTCACAGATGTTGTTTATAGGCGGCGCGGCTCGCCTTGTAATCTTTAACCCTCGCCACCCCATCGACAGAGCACTGCTATGACGAGGAATGGTTAATTGATCGTGGTAGGAAATAAAAAAAAACAATTGAAAAGAGAAAAAAAGGCTTTAAAATAATTGCCGAAAATCTAAATAAAGTACATATATCGAGGGTATAGTGGTAAAACCCAATAAGTACGAAATTGTTACTTTCGAGATATTCAATATTTAAGTTTTAAGGT
>DWKA01002962.1:0-10041 GCA_018249155.1 Panoquina ocola ocola
AATTAGTAGTTTTCGAGATATTTGTGGTAGGCGCACTAGCCCGGTAGGCGCACTTTGGCCCCGTGACCTTATATACTTACTAAGTGAACCGAGTATAGTGTCGTAGTCTAAACAGGCCCTAACTACGATGCAAGGATTAATATAAGTAGAGATAGGGTGAATAGGGACGAAATAACATGTCGTGTGTCACGTCGCCTATGTGATCTCTATTATCAACGTTTTAGTATCATAGTTTATTTTTAGAATAAACAAACAAATATTGCATCTAAAATTATAGTAGTAATTATTGATTTTTGGAACAAGATTTACCTTTAAATTTTAGAGTAACGGGTTTAGACATTAAACGCTTCTTTGCGCGCTCTTACTTATCTTATCTAACGCGAGATCCTGAGTTCAAAGCCTCCACGCATTACTAATTTTCAAAAGTTATGTATTTATTATAGGTACTTTTATTATCACTTGCTTCAGTGCTTCAGAATCCTGCGCACCTGAGAGTTCTATAATGTTCTCAAAGGTGTGTGAAGTCTGCCAAGCCGCGCTTGGCCAGCGCGGTGCACTATGGCCTGTAGGATGAGAGAAGACTCGAGCCCAGCTGTAGGACAGGTGTGGCTAACAGCGACTCTACGAAAAAAGGAATTTAAAAAAAACAAATCGTGTGCACGTTGTGTGCATATAAAGTGAAATTTCTCAAAGTTATTTGAATAATAAAATTCATCTGTGTTTTACTGTCTAAAATGTGTTTTTAGCTCTAAATAATCCTACTACTAACGCCATCTATTGCGTGTGTCGTGTAAGCACTTGTTTCAATTTTTTATATTAAAGTGGTGCAGTAATATCATAATATATTATTATTATACCTTGAGGCTAAATTATTTATTGATCGACTGTTAATAAACTTGTTAATATCTTTACCATAGAGCATAGTACTATATCAAAATTCATATCAAAATTAAATATTAATTAGATCTATAATCTTAACTAGTCTGTGGACAGATGATGAATCAAAATGACAGTCATGACGCCACAGCTTATACAAAATTACAAACTTCATATTGACATCGTGACTTTCGAAAATTAAAAGCCGACGTTTACTTTACAATTTTATTGTAATAAGACCGAAGTAAGTTATTATTACTGAATAATTATTTATTAATAGAAAAACAGTGTCCTATTTTTGTTCATACAGCCTAGAATGTATTTTATTCTCCGTTCTCAAACAAATTGTTTCACATCACCTTAGTGTTCTGTTTGTTACAAATTACAATAACTTTCAAGTTCTTCATTATTAGGAGCCACCTCAATCTTACCTATTTTAAGATATAGTTTCAGCAAAATGGCAGCATCAGTTGTCGACACTTACGCAGACCCAAACATGAGTTGGATGAATGCGCCGCACAGTACAGGAACTTCGATCATGGCATGCGAGTTCGATGGTGGAGTCATCATTGGCGCGGACTCCCGCACCACCACGGGGGCCTACATCGCTAACAGAGTGACTGACAAGCTGACAAAGATCACCGACCACATATACTGCTGCCGTTCAGGCTCCGCGGCTGATACTCAGGCGATCGCTGATATCGTTACTTATCACCTAAGTAAGTGCTAGTTTATTTGCAATTCGGATTACCCAAACACATATTTTTATTGTGACTTCAACACAAAATCGCCCACGACAAGGTGTATGTCCCTCATTGAGAAAGATTACTGAAATTTTTCATTGTTAAAAGTGGCAATGAATCTGTTGAAAGTGGTAATAATACTTCATAAAATATTCATGTCCACATCTATAACCAATTAAACTAGTGGATAAACATAAATAAAATTTGTATAACAATGATAAAATTGATTATATTTTAATTATTTCAGACTTCCACAAGATGGAGTTAGGTGAGCCACCATTAGTGCAGACTGCTGCGTCTATATTCCGAGAACTGTGCTACAACTACCGCGACTCTCTTGTTGCTGGTATCCTGGTTGCTGGATGGGATAAGAAGAAGGGAGGTTAGTAGCAACTGACAATGACTTTTAAACTAGCTAAATGACACAATCAGAGTTGTTATTTTATAGGCAGCTTCCACACAATAATCCAATTCATATTTAAAGTTAACCTCAAGTATAGTCAGTGACACTTAACTTGGCAAGAATCTGAAAGAGACAGATGTGCAAAACAATAAACAGAGCAAAACAACTTCTGTGCATCTAACATCTCTTTCTGACTCTTGCCAAGTTACTTGTTATTGACTTTATTATTTATGTGATTCACTTTTATAGTTCTTTTCACCCAGAACAAGGAGTAATGGTATACTGATGTTAGAATTTCTAAACATCTGACTACTTGACCAAATGTTATCATAGTAACAATTTCTATGTGTTTCTTATATCTATACTCGACAGCAAATAAACCGGGCCACCCGTTAGATGAGTCGTCATTGAAAATGCATAATTAACACTTAATACATTTATTAATCCCAATGAATTTTCAATCATTTTAATTGTCATGAAATGCCCTTTCTAAAAATATAACTTTGGTAGCTATAAGTTTTATACTTTTTGAGAAAATTGTGTCAGAGTTCTAGGGTGGCGGTGGCAGGTGGCCCGGTTTATTTGCTGTCGAGTATATATTTCTCCCTATTTCCATTACCAGGTCAAATCTACTGTGTTCCAATTGGTGGAATGTTGCAACGTCAAGCAGTGTCCATTGGTGGATCTGGTTCAACATATGTTTATGGTTACGTTGATGCTAACTTCAAGCCAAACATGAGTAAGGCAGAAGCTGTGAAGTTTGTTACCAACACTCTAACCCTGGCTATGCTTCGAGATGGCTCCTCAGGAGGTGTGGTCCGCCTCGGAGTGATCACTGAGGCAGGAGTGGAAAGATCGGTGATTCTGGGAGATCAACTACCTAAATTCTATGAGGGTTAAGCATTTCTATGTATTTTTTACGATAAGATAATAAAATTGTGAAAGTGCTGTTGGGTTTGTTATTTTATTACAAAAGCACAAATATTACACTGGTAATAGTAAGACATGTAAGAGGGGATATTCCAGCAAGGGGAATAAAGAGAAAATACTGTTATGTTGCATGAAATGCATTTATTTCAATTATATCAATATTTACAAAGTAAAGCTTAAATCAAATATCACTACATGTGTTTAGAATTTGGTACAGTTGATTTTGCAAGAAAACATTTAATATTGAGAAATAATTCTATAAAAATTGCACTGTGCTATATTTACATATTCATATAGTACAATATAAACAGGCCTTTCATTTATTAATACATATTTATTTTTTGTTAATTTATTTAAGCTTTCTTGCCTTAAATGTGCATACTGAATACAAAAAAACAAAGACGTCTTCATATTAAATAACAATTACTTACAGCCAGTATTAGGTGTTTAAATAACACCAATATAAGAATTAAACCTAAAAAGAAAGCACCACCATAAACAAGCTACAAACATTAATGCTAAAGACACATTGGCGACAAACGTGCGCGACATGTATCAGATACATGTCGGGCGAAGTCGCGAGACGTCGCCAGACTTCGCTCGACATCTCATCTCATCGCATAATTTATGACTATGGTAACAAAATGTGTACATATAATGAAATCAAACAATAGGAAAGCGCTCGATTAAACTCGAATTCAAAATATTCCTTAAAACATTTTGATAACCATACGGTATGGGTTTAACACGTCAGTTATGACGTCACAATGTAGCGTGTGGGCATTCTTCGGCGTTTGATAGCACTATGGCAACACTAAATGGATGTTCCAGAAACGAATTGCTGAATAGGTATGATAGTTATGTCTAATGAGGAACTCTTATCGAATTACTAGCACGATAATAACTTCACCTCTGGACTGCCGAGAAACGAGACACAATAGAAATTCTATTGTGTCTCGTCCAGATCTGTCCTTAAGCAGTCGAAAGGTTAAGTATACAATATACTACGACAATCAAATATGAGACGAATGCAAAACCTAATTATTTTTTTTGTGATCACGACATCGCAGTACCGCTGCTTAAACGTTGATCACTATGGCATGTGTGATAGATATATAGATACATACATACATAGACTTTGCCAACAATATATTTAATTCAATAATTTTTAATATTTAACAAAACTCCAACATTTATCTACAACATCTTAAACGCGAAACAATAAACCCGTTATCATAACCGTAACAGAAGTACGCTTCATAATATACCAATAGGCAAACCACCAAAGTTACCAAGTTACCAAAGGCCCGCCTACGTAATAAAGTCCGCACCCAAAAGCCCCGCCTACATAATAAGGTCCGTAACCAAAGATCCGCCTACATAATAAGGTCCGTAACCAAAGATCCGCCTACATAATAAAGTCCGTAACCAAAAGGTCCGCCCCGTAATAAACTCCGTAACCAAGAGGTCCGTCTAGGTGATATAGTCCGTAACCTAAAGGTCCGTCTAGGTGATATAGTCCGTAACCTAAGGTCGGTCTACGTGATAAGGCCGAGCGTCTGCAGCGACTGCAGGTCGCGCATCAGCATCTGCACCGTCTGCTTGGTGCGCGGGAAGTAGTCCGCCGTCTCGTCGTCCTCAAACGACGGGTCTTGCGCTTCTAGTTCTGTTAACAACATTACAATCAATCAAACTCGTTTATTCGTATGGGTATTACAGATACACTTTTATGCCACATATTTTTTTAATCTACCGCCATTTGTCATGATAAAGAAATGGCGAAAGAAACTCTTCAGCACATCTTCCTAACTCAGCAGCATGTCGACACAATAATGTGATCATGCCGGCTGTTGGTTAACACCCGAAATTAATAATCGATTTAGTTCAAAATGTTTAGATTGAAGATCGCAAACATCACACTTTTGTACAGATCTGGATGAAATTTGCGATCTTCGATCTATAGATTTTGGATTAGATCGATTATTCATTTCGGGCGTCAGTCGGTCGATTGCTTAAGGTCGACCCAAACCACCTGGCTATGAGCGCTACTCTATGTAACACATATCGACGGATCCCGGTCTATTTGCATTAAGCGACATCAGGGGCGATATTGAGTCATATACCTATTTAGAATCAGTGAATTTTTCTGCATCGTTTTTCTGTAGTCGGGTTTAAAAAAAGTTTAAAAAATGTCGCTTAAAGCAAATAGACCGGGATCCGTCGATATCTGTATACAGTGAACAGAGCGTGTCCATACCAATAATCTCGGCTTCAAGCGTGTCGAGGCGCGCGTCGATGAGCGCCTGGCAGCGCTGCACGTGGCGCAGCAGGCGCTCGCGGCACGCGCCGTTCTCGATCGCCGCCTCGGGCTGCGGAGCCGCCACACCCGCACTCCCCGCCACACCAGCTCGGCTCTCCGCTTGCTCTGTACGCATCATTAAATCTAATATATAAAATTTTAGTTAGTTACCATACTCCTCCTAAACGGCTGAACCGATTTGTATGAAATTTTGTGTGCATATCGAGTAGGTCTGAGAATCGGCCAACATCTAATTTTCATACCCCTAAGTGATAAGAGTTGTTCACCCTTAATTTTGTTTTTTTAATTTAGACTAGAAATTATTTATAAATGTAAACAACGTTTGCTGGGTCAGCTAGTAAATATATAAATATTCATCATTCATCCTTCATCATCATTACAACCCATAATCGTCCCACTGCTAGGTTCGGGGCTTCTCTCAAAATGTGAGGGCCTGTACGGCCATAGTCCACCATGCTGGCCAAGTGAGGATTGACAGACAAGACATCCATCCTTACAACTCATTTATATTGTAAAAGGTACGTTAAGGAAATTACATTGACATCATATACAGATAGCCCGCGAGCGGTGTTTAAAAAACTAACATTTCGTACATTCGTTTTAGTTAAAATATTATTATTAATGCTGTATGTGAACAGCCAAAGTTTAATCATAACAAATCTGCTCGAAGGACCAAAAAATAGCTACACCCAAAAAACACACATACCTTGAACAGACTTCGCGAGTCGCTCCAACTCCGAAGTACTGATAGGCATTTCGAGCGAAGGTCCTCCCGGACTGGCAAGCAACCCTCCCAAGAGGGAATGGTTACTGAGGGACCCATTCTGGCTCAACCTATCTTCAGTGTCCTCTGTAGGCGTGTGGACCTCACGCGCGCCCTCTTCAGGCCTCGGCCGAGTCGCTTTACTACTCATATTGTTGATGATGACATTGAGGTCAGAATACGAAGGCCTGTCCTGAGCGAATACGGTTTCAGGCGCGTCCCAATCCTTCGCCCATAGGTACAGCTTCGGATGGTTTTTCTTGCTGGAAGTTAATGTTATGACGTGTATTATTGCAATTAATATCATATAGTAAGTGGCATTTATTTATTTGTACTTTATTGTACACGGGTAGTAAGAACAATACAATTGGAAAATTAGTACAAAGGCAAACGCGTATTTCCAGGGAGATTTCTTCAAGCCAACGCAAGTGAAGTGATACAGATAAATTTGACAGCAGAGAAGGATATGGACAGCAGATAGGGATATGATGTATACTGGTATACACTTCAATAAAATACTATGACCAAATAATACACATAAAAGACTTGTGTCAAATTATGAGACGTAAATATACGAAAATGTCCTACTTGTCTATAAAAAAAAATTTTAGGTTCCTAAGAGCGTACCTAAACACGTTTAGTACGCTTGTTCTCTAATACAAACAACAAACTCACGCGGCGCAGCATTTGACGGTACCCCACCCGGTAGGACGCCCTCGCTCATACGATCCTAATCATGCATTCATACCACCTAGACACTAGTTACAAAACATACTCACGTCGCAACATAACCCTTCACTCGCAACGCGTGCAGGGCATCAGCCACGTGTAGTAAACTATCGGAGACGTTGTGCGAGCGGCGCAGCGCGCGCGACGGCGCCCCACCCGACAGGACGCCGACACTCATACGATCCTAATCATGCATTCATACCACCTAGATACTAATTACAAAACATACTCACGTCGCAACATAACCCTTCACTCTCAACGCATGTAACGCATCAGCCACGTGTAGTAAACTAGCCGAGACGTCGTGCGAGCGGCGCAGCGCGCGTGACGGGGCCCCGCCGGGCAGGACGCCCTCGCTCATGCGGTCCTGGTCGTGCAGGTGGCGCTGCGAGCGCCGCGCGCGCCGCGGGTTCAGGCAGATCGAGCACGTGTACTTCTGCGGTACCTGGGGATAAGGGACACATTGGTTATTACTCTATAAAAATACTGACTGAATTGAGAACCTCCTTGCTAAGTCCGTTATAGTACTACTTAAGTACTTGCCTATACTTAGCAAGACGTAGAAAGAGATATGAGATACGTAGAAATCGTTTTGCTGTGCTTTTTGTTCTGTGCATCTAACTGTCTCTTTCAGATTCCTGACTGACTTAGAAAGGAAGTTCTCAATCCGGACAGTATTTTTTTACGTTTTTGGGAATGGCACTGTCGCTCAACATAAAAAGTAACTTGGATTAACATATAGGATAGTTTTTATCCCGGAAATCCCGCAGGATCGGACAAATTCGGGAACTAGTACATACGTCGGCCTCTCGCTGTATGTTGTGGCAGAGCGCGTGCTGCCAGCAGAGGCACAGCTCGCACTGCACCATGAGCCCGTCCTCCTCGCGGAAGCCGCAGTGGCAGCTGATGATCTCCTCGCGCTTCATGCGCTCCAGCTTGATGCGCTCGCCGGCTACACACACATACACATGAATATATTAACAGATAAGTTATGGGCGGAGCCTAGGGGAGTGGTTTTAGGGCACGCACACAAACAGACATTCATATATTAACAGGAAAGTCATGGGCGTAGACCATGGGAGTCATTTTAGAGGTTTAAACATAGAAATCAGAGAAAAATGATAATGTGACCAACAACAGCGTGCCGGACAATTGAATGCCACTTGGTGGATATAAATGACACTTGAGTATAATATGAACGTCACTTGTAAGCGTTTTTTGATCAATAGCGAGGTTGTCATATTTATGTGACGAATACCTGAAGTTTTGTGAGTGTGTGCAAAACTCAAGTGTGTGTAAGCAAACCATATTACAAGACAAGTTTTTCATTTGCCATTTCTTCTCTTCCATAACATAGCACAGTTTCGATATCATTGAGATCAATTGAGGTCATTGACTTTCATATTCTTAGTTTAATTGCCTAATTTGCCGATTTATATCACGAGTATAAATATTAATATTACTGATATCACTTACTCTCAGTGTACATATACATAGCAGAATCCTCGTTGGACTCCGACGACATCGGTACATTCGGCGCTGTCGTCCGCGGCTCCATGGTCTTCGAATCCGGTGTCCCTGACCCGGGGAAACTCGACCTGGTATCCAGGTCTGACGTCATCCCCAACATCTCCTCATCCTCGCTAAGTGGTGCCTTCGAGATCGTCGCGAACACTTTCCGCTTCTCCGGCCTCCGTCTTACCTCCAGAGGTTTAGATACTGTGTGCGTAGATATTGCCGTCTCAAAGTCCAAATTCGGTAGCGGAGGTATTGGGACTCGAGGCTCGATTTGGCTGTTATCAAACGAGAAGTCGTTCAGCTCGTCCATTGTATCCATTTCTGGAGGTGGCTGAACCGGTTCCGGCCTTCTGACAGGGAGCAAAACCTTCGGTCTTTTCACCGGTCTATTACCAGCTTGGAGGCTCAACTGCCTCATCATTGGCGAGTCCAAAGACCGGGGGATTTTCTCCGCCTGAGGTTGGGTCTTTACGTGCATGGGGCTGGAAGTATCCCCTCTTGGATCGATGTTTATCTCCTTCATATCAAGTTTCTCCTCGATTCTCTTCGGAGGCCGTGGGATTTTGACTTTGATGATCTTATAGTCCGGTTCGTGACGTTGCCTGGTCTCAGTTTCTGTGGGCATAGTCCTCGCGTATGCCAGGTCTAGTACTTTTGGTGTGGCACCGAGTGACTTCCTCAGCTCCCTGTGGTAGTGTTTGATGTGCATCTGTATCAGGGTGTTGTTTCTGAAGTTCTTGAAGCAACCCTCGGCCGGACACCGTAGCAGATTGTCGATGACTTGCACTTTTAAGGATCCCACGTACACTGTAAAAGATTTCCAGTTAAGTTCTCTATGTGTCATAAACTAGTCATTAATACTTGTCTTGTTTGTCATCAAAAACTGATCAAAGCCAAATAAAACATACTACACCATCATACTACATTAAACTAATAACTTACCATATCCATCCTCCAGTGTGGAGTTGTTGAATGATACATTGTCCGATGAATCCAACATTGAAGTCCCACTTGTGCCCGGAACCGATGCACGGTCATATTTATACTGGAATAGAATAACATTTAGTTTAGCTCCACTGCATCAATTCTAGCTAATAATTTTTCCCGATAATTAAGCATTCAAATACGTGTTGTAAGCAAATATCCTATCCATACTAAGCAAAATAATCGTATTTACATTAAAACTATTATAAAACGGTAAGGAAAATAACATTTTCTATATTTTTATAATAGTCGTCGCCGCGTAACTTGGCAAGAGTTTGAAAGAAACAGTTAGATGCGCAGAACAATAAGCAGAGCAAAACGAATTCTGTCCATCTAATATATTTCAGACTCTTGCCAAGTTACTTAATTTCCCATTACTACACAGACTATTAAAACAGTCAAATTCATCCTCACCCTGCCATCAGCACTAAGCTTTCTCTTCTTAACCTTCCGCTCCTTATCACCACGTTTGAGCATCAATTTTTTCCTCTTCCGCGACAGGGGTCTATTTAACAAGCTCCTGCTCGCGCGGCCGGAGTCGCCCGACACCCAGCCCATGCGCCGCGCCAGCTTAAGATGAACCGCGAAGTCTAACAATGCTGGCTCGTAGCTCTTTAACGTAGGGTCTGGGTTGTTCTCGAGGTAGTGACGCATGTCTGTCTTTGTGTGCAGGCGGCGTTTGTCTGGGCTGGAATTTAATAATTATATCGTCAGTGGAAAGCGTAAAATGCTAAAGCGCCATTTTGATCAAAATGAGTTATATACATCGTTGGAC
>DWKA01002963.1:0-10041 GCA_018249155.1 Panoquina ocola ocola
ACGTTCAGTAGTTTCGGCTGTGCGTTGTCCATCAGTCAGTCACTCAGTAACGCAAGAGTTTTATATATATAGATTGAAATTTGGCAGTCGTTTGTTTCTCAGATGTTTTTGAATATCCGAGTAGTAGTCGTTTTGTTTGAACTGCCTCTGCGTCGTGTATTTTAACGTTGTTCATTGTTCTTACATGGACATATCTCGGATCAATATACTTATAAAGCGGGAGGAGGGATGAATTGAATCTGTTTCTTGTTATTCACCCAGTAGATATGTATCGCGACAACCGCGAGACGCCTCTTTTGTGTGACGGTGCGTGCGTTGTCGGCCATATTTCTCACTGTTCGCTGGCCGTAGCGTGGGTAGTTGAAAAATGACATCTTGATTGTTGTGCGTTATCCTACGTACGAGAATGTCGAGTAGGGTTCTAAGACGTCGCGTGCACAGCTATTGTTGAGGCTCGCGGTCACTGGCACTACAAATTGAACGATTGTTAACCGCTCCATGAAACTGTTGCTATCGTGACTTGTCACGGGATATTATACTTACGGTTATTATACTTACACAGATATTGTATTTTATGATAGGACGCTTGATGCATTAAGTGGAAGTTTCCACTTTGCCTTACACCTATTAATTTATGTAATTTTTTTACTTAGCTTATATTTTTTGTAGAGTATATTTATTTACTGTCGACATTATTCCGCAGATAAAGCGAAGACATAAAGTCATCGACAGAAATGTTACCTATACCTTTGTTCTATTTATATTCTCGATATTCTACTGCGAAACCCTAGAATGGCCACAATCAAATTCCGGCATACCAGGTTGTTGTACCTAGAGGCGATGGAAGCCGGCCCTCTTATTGAGTAAGGATTAAGTATTATTATTAATTCATTAATTTCCTTTTCGTGGGCGAACTATCACCCTCTTAGTTCTATTTGCGCAATTCTTTCATCTCCTCTCTTGAGCTCCAACGCATCAATGACAATTTACGGTGCCAAATCCCTGCTCGCTATTTACGCTAAAAAACAATACGATGCAAATTTTCATTCTCATTACAAGTATTACAAAGGTTTAGTGCAAATTACCTATTCGGATTGTTTATTGTTGTAACTGAATAATGAATTTAATAAACAATACCCCGATATTAATCTCAGTGCTTTTGCTGTAAAACTATAGAGAAGTTTGTTACAATGATCGTGAATCGTAGGAATTAATATTATGAATTAAATGTTTAGAACTGCGATAAAACCTTTGAATTCATACAGTAATACCATACGCCATAGACTGCCGGCTACCACTTCTTTATACCGTCATATATCATAGGAACTAACAAAGCTCTAGTCAACATGAATTATAAGTTTTGTTGCTATTTACGAACGACAAATGGCGTTTGAAGCTAGTCCCGAGGTGGCGTCCGGAGCCAAACGATAGTTTTATAGGGAACGCGCGGCGGCAACAAGTTTTTGATAACACCGTGCGTGGCGCGGAGTAATAATGAATGTTATACAGCTGAGCCCTTCCTCATTTATCACGCGCTCTATGAATAAAATATCCTAGCGGCTCTCCCGTCTGGACTCGCCGGGCCGCTTAGCGCTTGCCGATCGCAATCGGAGCCTGGCATCTATCTTAGCAATACTTGGACTTCCTAAAGAATTTGTAGCTGTTACTTACAGTTTGGTAGAAGATAAGGACAACAAAATATACTCTACAATAAACATGAATAGAATCTATAATACGATATGCATTGGCTGGGCTACAATAATTATGTAGATATGGCTTGGTAGTAGACGGAAGTAATATGTTTTGTAATAATACTTTGTTTAAACATGTACATAGACACGTATACG
Source organism: Panoquina ocola ocola (assembly GCA_018249155.1). Taxonomy (NCBI): domain Eukaryota; kingdom Metazoa; phylum Arthropoda; class Insecta; order Lepidoptera; family Hesperiidae; genus Panoquina; species Panoquina ocola. The sequence goes on from DWKA01002963.1 coordinate 1,848, forward strand.
AAGGTATATTAGGTACGGTTAGTGGTATGTAATAGTATGCAGTAGTAGGTAGAGGCATGTTACTTAGCGGCTTGAGCTCTGATTGAAGTGATGATGTGGAAATGAAGTTGATTTTTTTTGGGAAACTAAAACAATTTGATGGGCACCCTGCCAGTGATTAGGGTTGGAGTACTAAAAAATGTATCAAGCGAAAACTGTCCACCGAATTTAAGATCGGCAACAGGGCAGGTCCTAGCGTGTCTCGCAAGAGTTACGAGGGCATCAATCGCGACGGTGGCGTCGGTTGCGGAGGTGTCGGGGGCGTGGATGAATACGCGATGAGCCGACGAATGGCTCTATTAACCCGCCATTGTTCCCAGCGATCGCGAGCGTTGCGCAAGCGACACGCATTGTTCGCTGTTCGCGTCTTGTTACTTTCACTGCGGCCCGTTGACGTCACGGAGCTTACGACCCAAATGCTCGCGGTGTTAACTCCAACATAGTTTGCGTTCATCGAGCCTTAAGCACCCTGATCCGTAAACAAACGGTGGCAAATCGCCAACTCTAGTCTGTTTTGTACGACGGAAATTGAAGATCTTTATCTCGTATACCTAGTAGTACCTTCCCGAGCCTGAGTAATTTATCGGTATTGTTCGCAGCAATCTTTGTATTGCTCGAAGAGACAGTTGTTAGCGAGGAAAATAGTCTGGGAAGTATGTAGTCCATCGCGATCGGTCGAGGTAAGGTTTGCCGCTCTAAACGACCAGCGGAGATTTATGTGGTGCGATGCAACTTCGGGGCGGCACTTTGTGCTTCTAATTGACAAGTGTTCGGAAGCGATAGCGCATCACATCGCCCACTACAGCTAGCAGCAATTAGTGTGTAAAACTAGACTCGGACCGAAATGATCTTGGTTAGTTGTACATGTTCGTTTCAGTCTGTAAAGGAATTTATTAATGACATAACTTGGCGCCACACGATTTCGCTAACATAGAAATGCTGAAGTTATAATCAATCAATATGTTAAATGAACAGGTTCTTGAAATGAAACGTTGCTTGTCTATTATTTTATCAGTGTGACGCATAACAACTTCTCAGCCTGTGATTTTATTTTATCGGCTTACAATTTCATTATTATCTTATTAGCACGTAGCAATAACAGAGTTTACTATACAAATCCGGATCTTGTCCTTCAGGCGATACCAGACCAGCTATGTAATATAATTTGTGTAGTACGCGGCGTTAGTTTTATTGCTTATAATAGCAGTTATAAGAACGAGATTGCACGATCAGTTACCGATGTAGTTATTTAAAATAGATAGTGAGGTAGGTCGCATAATACTGCAAACTTGGTAGTTATTTCTATGATGACGAAACTTTTGGTTTCTTAAAAAGTTGAGCAAGCTCCTTTGGTATATCACTATCACAGATTTCAGAAAAAAAATTGCTATAGTAAAAGTAACTCCATTATAGCCTAAAATCTATTTTGGTCAATTTTTTGATTTAAAGTTCTTAGACCAACATCCTGGACTTCATCTCCGCTTACCATCAAGTGGGTTTGTAGTCAAGCATTAACTTTTCTTATGTAAAAAAAAAAGACCTACAAAATTTTGATTTCAAAACATGAATTAACTATGCAATATTCATCGGACTCTTACATATTCTAAATGCTTGTTTAGGAAATTATGCCCTGATCCAATTATTTTAAACCGACTCCAAAATTGGAGCAGGATATCATTTTAGTCTTTTACAATAGGAATAATAGTGACTGAATGCTAATTTCATTTCAACTTGAAATTTTCACTTATTATTCCTAAAATTTTGATTATTCCACGTTAGTTCATTGGGTCTCCGCTTTAACTTTCCGTTCATTGTTAAAGTTGTAATCCTCTTTGTGAACCCTAATTGAATCCACTGTTATGCTAATACTCTGATTTCCCATCTTATTTCGTTAATAAAGGTCTGTGGTAAACCAATTAAAGGGAGTGTTTGTGGATTACTCAACTTTTGGTAAACGGATAGCGAGTGGGTCTCCTCGTTCGGTAAATTACTTAATCCTGTATAAATATATTTATCCTTTCTTGTAACGGTCCTAGAGCTACTGCGAGCGAGCATATGTGTTCGGTCGGTTTGAAATATAGGATTTAATATGCGAATTTCGTGGAGCAAGCTTGGTGCCGACTGCCGAGTGTCTGCAGACGTTTTCGTGGGGCGGTGTACATGTCGCTTATTGCGCATTTCAGGGAGTTTAACATTCCAACTGCAGACTGCCGTCTCAGATACTATAGTACAGCGATTTTATAAACGTTGCTCTGACCTGTATTACATTCCGGAAACATATTGTACCTATTCGTGTCTCCTAAAATATATTTTGTATTTAAAATTAAATAAAATTCAAATACAGGGTAGGTACCGGATTTGTAATATAAGTGATGCCTGGAAGTGGAATACTGTGATTCAGATCAAGACATGTCTCGAAGTTTTATTTCGTACCATTTCATGCTTTTTCATTCGCTAGTTTACGAATGGAAAACATTATTTCCATCCTCATACCGTAAAACTGGTTATTTGAAAAAGGGTTGTTCTTTTTTATTTCGGTAGAACCTGGTTAGTAATGAATTTTTAACAACTACGAGGTAAGGTATATGGCGTATAAAAGAACGGTGTGCTGTTTCACATTCATGGGGCTCGGAAGTATATACGTATAAAATGAAGCTCAAATTTTATATCGTGTATCCTTTTATCTTCCTATAGTATTTAAATTAAATTATGTAAATAATAATGTTTTATATGCAACTTGATGTGATACTTTTTCAAGATTACTAACTTCTGAATCTTACTTTAAGCAGTCACATTTTCTATTATATATAGTACCGCTGGTGATTTAGGTTCATTGTTAAACAAGTTCAAGATGCGATATGCAGCCATAACGGAGTATATGAACAAAAACGAGTTGATTGCCGAGATTTCTGACGTAACACGTCATCCCGCCGTCTTTAATATAGTGTCATTAAAGCTCAAAATTATTTGTGCTGCCCCCTTTACTCGGCAATAAGCTCGCGTGCCAATTATAGGTAAGTGTAAACTCGAGGTATATTATGTGTGTGATACAGTTTGTCATAGTCTGTTGTTTGTACTGAGAGCGCCACATGGTGTGGTTGAAGCGCTTGAGAGTAGTTGGAAAACTCAGTGCGGCGTGAACTGCGGTCGTCCGTTGCACACCCACACTTATTAGTTTCACTCATTTTGTTTGACCAGTATATAAATATATATGCAATAATTATATTATATAGCTATTTATGCTAGTTGTATTATATACCTACAGCAGTACCTATCGATTACACCGTACTCAAAGGATTTTCTAAAAAGAGTGCCGGGTAATAAATAATTTTCACCATTTCTTTACTTCTTTCTTTCTATTGAACTGTGTTGGTATACTCTAATATCTGAAGTGATGGTAGGAGTAAATAAATAAAATCATGAGTGTTTTTTCGTACCTACATCTACGTATAACTATATAAAAAAAATAGTTTGAATTTCAAATTCAGATTAAAGGCTTTGAAATTTGATTTAACGGTGTGTGAAAATTTCATCGTTAACTGTACGTATAAAGTCTTCAATACCGTGGTGAAACTATATTATAGTCTAACATAATAGCATTAAATACTAATTAACGCATACCAATGCCTATAGGGAACATTGACAAACTCGCGAAATATCAATAAATATTAAAATCGCGCGGGGTAAGCCACGGCCTACAGTCCGGAAAGTTCCAGTACATTACCTAGCTACAGCTAGGCGCAGATCGTTAGGTCCATAGTTTGCTCTTTACTGTAACGGCCAGATGTCGGTGAGTGCAAAATGAAACACGTTAACGCTTCGGCTGACGTCAGTTCCCTTTTTTGTCGAGCCGCCTGGGCAAGTGCCATTTATCAACTTTTTATAGAAACACTTGTTTTAATTTATGCTCGCTCTAACTTCCGAGCCAAGCTATCTCCGACCTCATTTGCAAAGCACAGCTTTTGCTGTTTACGCGAGAACTACCGAGTAAGCTTCTCACTGAATTTTAAACTAAACTTCGTTATATTACAGGACTCTAGAAGTAATAGTAGTGAGTTGATAGGTGTGTAATATAGCGCTTGATTTTATATTTAAGTATGTCAACTTGACTTAACTAAAATTTTAGATTTGATTAAATTTTCTTGTAGGTATATCCGCTGCTTGATTAGTTTCGTTCACATAACTGTAATAGTTTTGGAATATAAGAACTGTGTATAATAACTTGAAAGATGGTACATTAGGTCTTATTATAATTGTAACGCCTGTCTCATTCACCGAAACGTGCCAGGTTAAAGTAATTAATTATAGATGAATGTAGATAAACTTTAAATTGATTGAGCGTTTTAATGGACACCTTTCAATCAATTAATGGACAAACATCACTGATGGATTTGAACGGAATTTGAATTGATTAAATCTCAATCCAATGTTTTTGGGCCACAATTTTACCGTTAAAGATTTGCAGTGAGATTTTATTTGCATAATTGCATTCGATCGTCGGTGAATGAGTTAGGCGTCCGTTTGGCGGCACATTTAAGTGTGGGTCAATGCAATTACATCTGATGCTTGTCGGAACGCGCATCTGATAAGCAAAGAAAAAAAGCCTTACGGAGGAACTTTAATTAAAATTCAGAATTTTTAACGCGTTACTTTAAATGTAGAGATAAGCGGGGCCTATACTGCGAAAGGACAATTAATTTCACTTAAAACATTAATTAGATCTCATTTAAATATGTGGAAAAATGCCTTGAACCGAGTTCGATACCCGCACAGCGTAATCTCTTTCGAAATCTCGGTAAAACTGCGTCTACGATGGGTTGAGGGAAGAGCAAACATTCTTGCTGTTTTGAAACTCTAGTTAGCTGAAGCTGAAACTTCCACTCGCGCAGGACGCTCAGCAATCCTGCCACAGGACAAATTCGCTTTTATTTACTTTTGCTCACAGTAAAATATGCTTCACCCAAGCTCTCTGTAGGAAACTTTTAATCTCTTCCACGGACAACGGCTGCACGTTTTGTGTGTGCCGCGGTACAAATAACGTTTGCTTAAACTTTTTAAATCTTACTCATTCAAACTGTTGACGGGGTTTATCTAAATAGATGAGATGCAGTTTGCGATTCGTGACTTCTATGGCAATTCTCGATTACTTTGTGAAATAGTTATGTGCAACCGTTGACCCCCTAAGTGACCACTTAGTCACTGTGTAATTCCGGTAAAAGGTTCGTCGGCCGCGCTTACCACTTTTTTCTTAATGTTTATTTAAGCGAAATTTCGACGATCATTAACTTGATTGGCGGTTAATGAAACGAACGTTTTAGTATAATAATCTCCAAGTTGTCCGCGTCGCGTCGTTTCGAAGTACCTTTACGCACATTATACTCACGTTATCGAAAGACTTTTATTATTTTTATTGGGGTGTTAGTAAATAATAAATTGAATACCTATTTTAGTTACAATGCTGGGTTAGGAACAAAAGCTTTAATTAGCAAAAATTATAATTAGCCAAAATGCTTATGTTCCGTCCAAAAAATGTCGCTGATGTGTTTTGCTTTCTACAAATAGTAAAAAGTTTTCTACAAATAGATATAACCTATCATATCGGAACACATAATCGCATCGCATTATACTCTACTCAACTGCAAATTAGTAAGTTTTCCCTTCTGTGAAAGTCTGTGTGTGTTGGAAAATTCATTTAATCGGCACCACTCGGAGAAGAATTAGAGCAAATCTAATGAGCGGTCTCGTTAGGGCCGTTTTCATTTCGCACCATTGGCGGCTGTTCCGGAGTTTTCCGGTATGGCTCAACCGCGCCTCTCGGTGCTTCGCCGATCGCCCGAGGCGGTCGACGTTCAGCGTTTTTACAGCCTCGATAATGAGGTGCCGTGAAATATAGTACCTACGTTGCTTTAAATTTTTAATCGGCTACAAAAAGGAGGAACTTGCCATTCGATGCAATATCTCTTTTAACGAACGAAAGTTAAGTTTAAATACAAAAATGAAGGAACAAAAAGTATCGATGTTAAAACTGTTTTTCGTTTGTGTCATAAGTCATAAACACACCTTCGTGTGGCGGCGCTTCCACCCGCCCGTAAAATATCTAGCAATAAAGTGCAACGGACGACGTCCGGATGTGTTAGGACTCGTTTATTGTCCGGGCCCACGTGTTGAGTCCGATAGTAACAAATCACCGTTGCTTGCGCCACGGGCTCGTAAACATTCTCGAAATCTATCGTCTCCTAGACAATTACGTACAATAAAATCTCGGTCGATAGGTCACGACACGACGCATTAATAATGTACGTAGAGTTAAAACAGATTTCTAATGCTTCGTTTATTCGGCATCGCGTTTAGTTAACGAGTTGGGCAGGAGAATTCTCCGTTTGTTGATAAAACTTGTGAAGGCTTACTTAAGACGTTAAAGGAGAAATAGTGGGGCGTAGGGGTTGGTAGAACGTGTAACCCATTTGTACTTGTTTATCGGGGAGATAAGTGTCCGTGTATGCGGCGCGTCGTTCCCGAACGACTCCTCTCATTAGTTGGTGGAAAAGATAGCGTCAGTTAGATTCCTCCTTTAATTGCTAAACTATCCGCGCCGCCGAGTGATTTACAGAGGCCGTAGACCACTTAATAGATTTGTTCGCTTTTTGTCCAGCCATGAAGTGCAACCGTCAAATACGTAAGTCATTTGGAGGTTGAAAATAGACGAGATTAAAAAGGTTCCAAATGCATACTTTAACGGATTATTTTATATTGCCTTTACCTCAAAAAACTGCATACATTAATGTAATTAATAAAAATGGCATCATAGTTGTGGAATGATTATCTATTATAATTTTTATTATATATTAATTTCATTGTTTAAAACAAACAGGTTTATTTAGGTTTTTGTGTACACCAAAGTTACATATTACTTAGCTGGATTCGGAGCGAACACTAACGCATGTTTCGGCTTAAGAGGGAGTCGTATACCAAAAAGTAGTATTGTAAGGGTGGGCATCTACTGAGTGCGGTAAGCGCATTATTGAGAAGCGCCAGAGGCTACGACGCTTCTCGAATGTACAATGGGCGATAAGCCGTATTCACGCAAAGTGCTCCGTTGGCTAAAATGAAAACTACCTTTTGGACTGATTCCGGTAAGAGGAAACTCTATGGTTTTCCTCGTACGCGAGAATAATGAAAATCGTACTCGGTTTCTTTTACTGATTTAGATTGAACCGGATGAGTGTGTGTTATTCATGTTTACGATTCATGCAACTGGGTTAAAATATCGCCTTACGGTATGCAAGACGATTATCGTGTCTTTTGCTTAAAAATGTGAAAAATCCGCGAAGATAATATAATAACTATACTTGTTATTTCTTTGTATCGAACTATTTAAAGTTTTCTTTGAGTTGTCTTAATCACTTTGAATCATTAAACATAAATCACATTTTCACACCTGCGATAGCCACTAATAATTCATTTAAGCATGAAACAATGAGTCGTTAAAAATTCATATCCAGAGTCGACAATGAAAATGAGGCTGACTAAGAAGTGCGCATAATAAAGGCGGCACGCCCATAACAATTGTAACAGATTTAAGGCGGCAAAAAGAGATGCGGCCATTTGGTTGTCGTTACGGTAATTTAATGAATTCATTAGTGAGAACGGCAAGGGAGTAATGAAACTATTTTGCATCGAGCTCTTCGGATTAGTTAATGTGAATGTTCCGGATGACAGTTAGGAACGCCCCGCTATGCAAATCTCATTGTCTCTAATGCGTGTCCCAACCGCGCCCTAGTCCGGGAATGCCTACGCAGCGACAATCTCGCCCAATGAATATTTACAACGCGACATTATGATACCATTGCCTACCGACTGATCAGATGCGATGTAACAGTATAACGTGACCTATACGTCCCTGTCGTGCATCACGGAAGATAACATGTCATAGCTTAAAGTAGGTAACTATGTAGGTAGGTACATGAAATTATTATTCTAATAACGTCTCTACGTACTTTTTTCACTTATTGTTAGTAAAGTTTGTTGCAATATCATAGACTAGTGGCCCGCCCTCGCTTCGCTTTGGGAAAAAAAACCTCCTATTCATCTTAGCGTGATGTTATATAGCCTATAGCCTTCCTCGATAAATGGGCTATCTAACACTGAAAGAATT
>DWKA01002964.1:0-10039 GCA_018249155.1 Panoquina ocola ocola
TGTAAGTGCCAACGCACATATGTGCGATGAAAACATGTCGCCTTCAATGCGGTATCTATTGGGGGTGATCTGTGTAGCAAAGTCTTCACTCTTGACCTTAGCTAGGGAGTGTCACTTTGAAGTCATTCTTATTTATTCTATAATTATATCGTATCGTTAGCCTATCACAGTCGGAACAGTGTATAATGTTATAGTCCGATCTTGTTTGCAGTATTTTCAGAGAATTAGCTTCCCCGAGAAGGAAATCTCTGCTCCGTGGTCGGATTTAAATCCTCTAAGCCCCACTGCATTTTATTTTCTCATTTAACTTGAATACTTTCAGATTTCATAATGGGGTATTTCAGATGCATTTGAGAAATTTTGAACGCATATTATTATGTCATGAAGTTATCGACATACATAATTATGTAGGTACATAGAGGTTGTACTAAAACAATCCATTTTGATATGAATATTGATTTTTATGCTTCCCTACCATGAATGATAGATATTTTTTAAACTATTTGTTTTTAATTAAAAAAATAATAATCTGAAAACTCGTTTTTATATTGCAAAAAATATAGTATTTGTGCTGTTTACGTTACTTCTATGATTAGTTCTCTCTTTTGGAGTTAACCATAATCCTAGTATCAGATGCTTTTCACAAAGATGCATTTTTAGTGAAACTAAAGTGTAAAATTCCAATTACATAAAATAGGTAGCTATAATTTCATCTTGTGAGATACGACTCAAACAAACGTAAGCACTAACAAACGAGATTGCGAGATAAACGAAAGCTTTAAACGAAAGATTTAAACAAACATCGGGTCCGCTAATCCCGCTGCAGCAAACGGTTGTAAATTGATTTAATCATAAGCCGTACAGGAGCAACAACTACTAAAAATCCTACTCGGCAATTATTTGGCCCCGCGGCAGTTAGCGAACCCTGAATGCGTTCTTTTGGCACAAATGCGGCCGCATGTAAATTACAAAGAATGTTCCGCATTTAGTGATTTGTGGCGGTTTTTATTTGTACCGCATTTGGGGATACGGGAGTTTTATTTGGTTTCAATGCTTTTTTTGTAAATGCAAGTTTGGAAATTTAGTGTATCAGTCGGTTTGTTCTGAGGTTAGCTCATGGATTTTTTGAGCTATTTGTTTTGTTGTTGATTGGTTATATTACCAAGCTTACCAAGTACTAAGCTCACCAAGAACTTCAGAAAAATGAGTACGTAACATAATATGACAACAGAAGTCAAATTAGTATAATTATGTCTAGTATAATATGAAGGGATCCACAATTTACGCTATTACATGTAACTATTACATTTATACTAAAACTGAATTTAAATTACTAACGTTCATCTTATTTATTATTATCAAAGGTCCACGAGGTAGCTAAACTCGTCAGGATCTAAACCTAAGTTAATTAATTAAGCACTAATTCACTAACGAGATTTTTAAGGAGCAGTAATTAGAACGCGTGAACTTTGCTCCGCGTGTTATTCACTGAAAAGCTATTTCATCTCTGCAATTACACCCAACTAAGTAACTGGGGTCGCGCGCAAAACTAATTTCATGTTCGCTTATGATGTTATTCATTAAGTCTGTTTTCTCTCTTATTTTGTATAATAAAAGCGCTTACGTGCGTTGCCGGCGCGGCGCGGCGTTTGAGATGATCTGCTATAGCCGGCTATGTGTGTGGATGCCGGCGACTTCTTTCACACTTCACTCACTCAACCTCATACTCCTAATCAACACAACAATTTGGTCCTTTCTTTCATGAAATGTTTGTCGGTACTTTCATCTGATGTTAAGTAAGTAGTTGGAGTCGGAGCGATATTTTCTTAAAAGTTTTTAATATACAAAGAATTCTTAACATTAAATTAATCTTATGCTATTCTTCATTTATTATTAACCCAACAAATTTACAGCAATTTTGGAAATAAATGTAACGCCAAAATTTACTAAGACTACGTTAAACCATAACTTAAACAATTAGGTATACGGCCGTATAATGAAGGCACTGTTATAATTGAAATAAAACGTTAGTACCATTCAGTAGCAGATGTAAGTATTACGTACAAAACAATTTTTGTTGGAATATCTGTTGAAAATTGGCCGGAGTTGATATATTTTGCCGGTTACAGTTTCATAACCATTTTTGGCACCTGTCCGAAAGCTGAGCGGGACTCGTCGGCCAAATTAATTTGGAACACAATTAAATCCAATCGCACGGAAGAATTGTAACTGACATATGAAACTTGCTGACTTGTGATAAATTCAGCTTTATGACGGAGCCAACGTTCACTTTGGCACATCACTGTGGCATGTATAAAATAAAACAGATTAATTTTATTATATGCTCAAGTCATTTTTAGTATAAATAACAATTAATTTATTACTGATCAATAATTACACACTTATTCAGACGTAATTTCGTTAAAGAATGGCATTGTTTGAATCTTCACATTTAGTCCCTCGTTGGGCGCCATTTTCCAAAGACCTCTTTAAATAATAAATCACTACATTTCAAGTCAGTATAACTAAACGAATAGAGTTTCAAAGAGCTAAGTCAGTGTAAAGTTATCTCTGAGACCGGATATCAGTAGTCTATAAATAAGTTAATTTTGTTCCATTAAGCCGCAGATCTATTTGCAACCTGCCCAGGGTGAACTGGTTCTATTTAGGTGTACATTAGGACGGTTCTTTTGTTGGCACGAGATACCTTCACTATTTTTGCCGAACGCTAAACATTGCTAGCTATCTGAATAAAAATAGAGTTTAAAAACTAGCTCACGATAATCTCAGTAACTATTTTTTGTTTGAGTATTTTAGATTGTATAGCATGAATTATTTATTATTTTATTTTTAAAGCTGTTAAAAGTTTTAATATGAAATGTTTTACAAGTAATTTACGAAAGCTAATGGTTTCCTAGAATAAATTAATTAATTAATCTTGTACTACTTACTTCAATTTATTTCCATATTTATAAGTAAAACTGGCAGGCTTAAATGTGAAATGACTATTTAATTCGATATTAATAATTTAAGAGGCCATCATTAATTTAATAATATCGCAGCGGTAAGTTTTCAGTTAATAGGTCGTCCAGTAGCGCCACGCCGGGTAAACGTCACAGTTGTTGACGCAGCGCTCAGGTGAAAACTTGGCACCTCACTAAACTGCATGGACAGTTGACGTGGTTCCTGAATGGCAGTTTTAGCGTTGAAATTTAGTTCAGCGACAGCATGAAACTTCCAGACCGCTCATAAACTTTAATGTTGAATCATTTTGACTTTAACGTATCTTCTATAATATTACAATAATAGAGAACTTGCCTAAAATATGAATATAAAAAAGAGAGTATGTTCTTAGCATAATTACTACAACATTTAGTAACTTGTCAATTAATAAGTTGAATAAATATTATTAATATTATTTAAAGACTTTGTGCGATAATTCCTATTTTAATTAAAAAAAAACATGTCGATCAACTGTATTCATCAATATTTGATGGACTTGCAATTTAATAACGGCGCGTACAAGTTAATGATTTTACGTCGCTCATACTTGTGCGAAACCATTCAACTCGGTTACACGTTCGCGTCGATTATAAGAAATTTGCTTGTAAATAACTGGATATTTCCGCGGAGACGGCAGGAAACGTTCAATATCTGCGCCCGACAGGGATATTACTTGTTCGTAAGGCTTCGTAATCGGCGTCGATTATGAACTTTATATCGGAAATCTGTCGACGCTTCCGCGACATGTGTTTAAAATGAGATCGGAGCGGGGGTTCGATGTTGTGCTTTTACCTTGGGGGTGGGATTTGATTTCCGGCGCGAACAGGTATGTTGTGACATGGAGACAGGAAGCGGGGCAGGACGGCACCAGACGACTGCTTCTGGCGTATTTGTTTCATGTATTGTACGTACATTGTCAGCTGAGGGAGTTTTGGTTGTAAGAAATCTATACTAATATTATAAAGCTGAAAAGGTTGTTTGTTTGCTTGAACGCCCTCATCACAGGAACTACTAATCCGATTTGAAAAAGAAGATATTCAGTGTTAGATAGCTTATTTATCGAGGAAGGCCATAGGGTATATACCATCACGATAAAATGAATAGATTTTTTTTCCCGAAGCGAAGGGAGGCCGGGTTGCTAGTCAAAAAATAATTTCAGATAATTTTGCTCCGTAACGGATGGTAGCGCGTACAGCGGATCTATCGTATCCATAGACAGAGACTCTCATTAAATCTCGGGAGCTGAAAAAGTTTCAAGAGCAGCCAAAAATATCTAGTGCCGGTGGTCCAGACGTGGTCTTGAGCACGTAGACGATTTTTGTGTTTTATTTTGTATGATAACGTATTTAGTTATTATTTTACGAATGTAACGAAGTATTATTTTTATAAGATGCTCTGAGGAGTTTCTTTCTCCATTTGTTCTTCTCAATGACAAAACAACATTCCGAAACGGTGATGGAAGCAATAAATGTCGTTCATATAAAAAAACAACTTAATAATTACATGATTCTAAACTTAAAGCTCCTAAGAAATTAAGACTAATTTCAATTCTAAAATAGGCAGAGTTACAAAAGGGTTTGTTCAAAAATATAGTACATTTAGTGAAACCTGTTTGTTATTTACTGACTGCGACGCTGTGTGCGCAATAAATTACTTCCAGTTGGTAAGTCGCCGTCAGCCGAGAAACGAGTGCTTTTTATTCAAATTTTTGTCTGAAATATTACTCTTTAGTTGAAAATTTTACACGTATATTTCAAAACACAACAACATTTACTAACAACAATTAACTTAAATATTACTGAGAACATTAGGTAGATAAAGAAAACAATGTTAATCGTAACAATTAATTTATAATTCACCAACCAAATATCGATTTTAAATTATTAAAAATAACACTTTAAATTGTGCAAATTGTTAGTAAATAATTGACTAATAGGTCTGTGTGTGCAGCGGCTCGGTACGGGCCGTTGAATCCATTAATGATCTATCAGTGGCCCCGTGGCCGACATTCCTGCACGGGAACTCCTGTCAAAGGAAACAGATCATCCATTATACCAACCACTGATTTATTATGACGAGTGCTCTCCCGCTGCTTTGAATTAAACCATAATCCTTGAAGAAAATTAAGAATTAATATGACAAACTGTTTTCCCTTCTTGTATACCTTCAGTGACTCTATGATAGTTTATGTTTCTCGCATATAATAAAAAAATCCCTAAACAAGATAAAACTTGAAGTATGAAATATACTTACGTAATAAAAGAGACAACACATGTATACAACTGCACTAATTTGTCAAAAAAATAGATACTAATATTTATCATATAAAAAAAAACATATTTCTCAAATTCGAACTGATATTCGGACAAGGTTTTAAGACATTTTTCCTCTAACACCACACACGAATCACGTATCAATAAACCAGGCGTTACACGTTTCAGCCGATATCATAAAACATTAAAGCATTTGATGAAATCTTTACCATCTGTTTAATTAACGCTAAGTTCCCCAGTAGCCGACATTAAAGTTCAACAAATCCCTTACATTGTAAACGGCAGGGCACAGCGGCGCCATAAAGCGACTTACGTCTGTTTGTCAGTGATTAAATTCATTGAATTATACAAGCGAGCATCAAAGCACGATTCCCCTTTTCAGAGCGGGCACTTCGGTTTACAAACAGCAATTAGCGCGGGGGCTGCGCTCCAGACAAGCATCGGGCATTATGGATGCAGGACAATCTGCGAGCACGGGACTGTCGTAAAGATGTTTATGCAGGCCCCTGGCGTGTTTAGCGCTCCACGACGCGGCTACGACACGGAATTACGTGTAGGATGAAATATGTGTGTATCCTAGTTGATGACGTGTTTTGGTGTCGATTTCCAGTCGGAACAGGTGATTATGAGACACACGAATCATGTCCGACCTTATTTATACGACTTAAAAAAATGTCTTTATAAAATTTATGTTATAAACATTGTTGAAAATTTGATTTAAACGTATGCTACGGATGAAGAACTAAACCAGAACAATTTAATAACCAGGTTATTTAATACATTATTTTTTACAATACTGTATCTACATCTATAATGCTGACATTTTTGCCGGATCAAAGATATTATCGGGCTCTTCGAGTTTAACATAGGTCGTTCACGTGTGGGGGTCGTATCCGCGTCGCCAGGCGAGCGGGGGAGCCGGGAGCAGTAGGTGTCGACGGCGGCTATTGCGAACGCAAATCAGCGTGCAATCAGACAGCTGTAAATTGGAAGTCACGGCCGATATTCATAAGGCTTACCGCCTTGTTGACTTACCATACACAATTTATATCTGCTATTGCATGTGCTCCCTGTACAATGTGAATAGTTTAGACACTGCCACATAAGATTTTATTTATTTGTTTTTATATTATTTTCGATCAATTTTGAAGTGAAACTTCTATAGCCGCGCTGAGAGCAAAATTAAAACGCGTGACACACAAGAACTTGTTATTAATAGTAGTAACATTAGCGCCGTCTGTTGAAACAAAGTCAAACATGTAATGCATCTTACAAACCACTCAGAAGTGGTTGAAATTTTAGTGTATTAAAGTTTTGTGTTTTCCTCATAGGCAGAGATTTATATATATCTGAATTAATACAAAATAAACGATACTTAATTACCAATGTCATCAAGAAGCTTACGTTTATACGTGTGTAGTAGTAACCGACTCTACTAAAATGGGAGCGAGGCAGGCTTCACATAAAGATAAACTACAAATAGCCACAAAACCAACACATCAGTTCAATTTACAACCGTCCATATTGGCACATCTTTGTGTCACGATGACGTCACGCAAGCCGTTAATTGCGCGTACGTCCCGCACCAATAACTTGCATCGATACGACCGACGTGTTGACTCGCCACTACAGCCCGCCACTACCGCTGCCGATCAACCTTCAGCGCGACCGCTGGCTTGTAAATCAAATCATGTTCCAAGTACCTTCAATCTGCTTGACTATCATCCGATATCTATTACCTAATCAATATGCAAATTAGTGATACGAGTATGTTATTAATGTCGGTCCAAGTTCGTATGTGTGCAATTAATAAGAAAATATTATGTAGCCTATGCCACTCCTATGTATATCTATCGACTATCTCCAGGCAAAAAAACATACCGATATATACCGTCAGAGATAAGCAAATTTAAAAGCCAGCGAAAAAATGAAATATTGGTATTAAAAATAAAAACATAAAGTCAGTGACGTAATTATTACTTTACTTTTCACTTGTGTTATGTTAGGCGCTTTGCCTACGGAGCATCTTAAGTTGAGGCAACTAGCAACTTTTAAAACTTTCCTGTAAAGACAATGACAATAACATTACGATTGATAGTTGCGCAAACTGGCAACTTTAAAAACTGTATAATATTTAAAAGTTTCTAGTTACGTAAATTATCAACTAAACTAGTCATCGATTGCAGCAACTGAAAACTGTTGACGATCACCGAAACTCGAAATTCGAGTTGCTACGTATGCATAGTGCAATTGAAATATTATGTAAACAGCCAATTGCCAGTTGCTCCGTACGCAAAGCGCCTAAAATGTTGACATTATACGTACAATCATCACTTTAAAACAATCTTCAATTTTACAAAAATAACAATGAGATAATTGGAAGTGAGTGTAAGCCACAGCGAGCTCAGTTGATCTTGCAAGTGAGGTCTACATTACAAGGGGCATGGAATTAATCCCTAGCGGGTGGCGTTTATTTGTGGAATAAATGTTATTCCTAGTACCTACGGGATTGTGAAACTTATGAACATGTCAGCGTGTCTATTATTACACGTATTATTGTAATTATTGTGGTGTGATTATTTGTGTAGAGATAGTTAGGATACCGAGCTACTTTTTACGGCGAGAAAAAACATCAGTCTCATTGCTATGGAAAGATTTATTAATACATTATAATGTTATTAATGCGTAATAATTACAGAGCGAATATCTAGTAGGTACTACATGACTAATGTCGCTATGCACTAGTTAGTAATAACGTGTCGACAAAACGTTCATCACAAAATTGCATCAAATGGAATCAAAGTTACCCGTGACAGCAGTCTCGAAAGTCCACAGAATTCCGTTAAAGAATATTAGCAATATTTAGAATATAGATCAGTGTTACTGTACCACGTTGGTGCGCGAATTGCCCGACTGTATTCTAAAAGGATTAGTAAAGGCTGCGTTCAAACGCGCAACGCCGAGTCCGTCCCACGGAGAGGATGTTCCGTAGATAATTTGGAAACAAAAACGTTGGTGCGTCGGAAACGAACTGTTCACACCGAACGCTGACCAAGTAGATTATTTTTGCGTGTATAAATGTAACATAAGCTTACCTGGGTCGTGTGAACTGTGTTGGAATTATCTTCACTGACACATACATGACCTTCGACTTACGTAGCAGCGAAGGTAGCAGATTCTGATGATTTTTTTGTGACTTTAGTGTATAAAACAAAGTATGATCCTATGTCAAATATACTTTTATAACTATTTTTAATTTATGGCTGTGATATTAAAGAAATGTGGCTTATATATTGGCAGTTAGAGATGCTAATGTTTGAGATAACTAAGTATTTGATTATTCTTTACTGAAGCGATGATCATTTCATTTAAACGTCATTAGTTACTGTAATTTACCACAGTAATCGTCAATCTACTCAATTAATTATATCAACATATTACTAATATTCAATTGTAATGAGATTATTATTACCCATTATTAGATATCGATATAATTCGAGTAGTTCTATTATTCGCAATCGTGAACAACGGTGAAGTGGCGATCCAACAATTATTGACCTCTGATACTACTAATTAAGTCATCAATAAGTCATGCCAGACTATGATTGTACAATAAGTCGTTGGTAGTCACGTCGGACTCCATGATTATAAAGCCTCCATCAATTCGGACTTGGCAAGATTGTGAAAAATTAAACTTATTAGTTTCTTAGACCTTTTGGTCGAGACTCTAGAGAACATCGAGTGTTGTTAGTGTTACATAGTACAGCCATCTGTCGAGAAAACTTCAAACTTTTAAGTAATGCATTTGATTATGTTTAATAAGGAGTCGCACAACTTACTGCTAATACTTTTGTGTTTCTTTCATAGATAGTAATTTAAGGTTTGTAAACTTTAGTCAATAAGAAAATTTTCAATTGTTTAGCTATCACGATTCACGAGATATAGCCCGCTGACAGACAGACGGATGGATGGATGGACAGATAGCGACGTCTTAGTAATCGCGTTCCATGTTTACGCTTAGGGATACCCTAAAGATTGCGCGCGAGTTGAATGCAGTCGGTGCCTGAGGTAAAGGGGGGGAGCACCCCGCCTCCATCGTTAATAACATTATACTACTCGATGCAATAACACTATATTAAAGACGGCGGGGTGACGTGCTCCCCCCCTCCTTTAATTCAGGCCCCGACTGCAATCAACTCACGCGCAATCTGTAACATACTAAGGTCATAAAAGTTTCACTTCAAACGTGGATTAGGTAAAGCACACCAATATGCACACACCTTTATTTATTGAAATGTAAAATAAAATTGCCACTCTCCGCTATTAGCCTGTACCCTAAAAAGCCACTGTTACGAAATTCGGAGATCGAGTCACTATTCGATGTGAGCAGAGTTTCATCATTGATATAGAATTTTTCATCCCAAAGAAAAATCCTCTTCACTGTTGCATTTAGCCCACACAGAGTAATAAAACCGCGAATATGCATCCAAAAAAGGTTTCAAAGAGGCACTGTTTTCGTTATTGGAAAACACATATAGGTCCAGCTAGGGTGGCAACGAGATTTGAGTTTAGAAGATCTATTCTCATTTATATTTTTCTAACGACTTTTGACGTGATAACGGCTATAAATCGATGAACGTATCTTCTATTTATCTTTTTCTTTTGAAGTAATTAGCGAGTCCTTTTCTGCCCACCCGAGCCTAAAGTGCAGTAATAGCCATTTGGTCACTTTTGAGTTAAAAATGTAGTCTGAATCCCCATTT
>DWKA01002965.1:0-10038 GCA_018249155.1 Panoquina ocola ocola
TTGTACATCCATCCATCAGCCTTTATGAGGCCACTGTTTGACATAGGCCTCCTCTAATATGCGCCACTCCGATCGTTCCTGAATACTTTGATTCCAGCGGGTGCCCGCTATCTTAGTTCATCAGTCCACCTGGTCGGGGGGCGTTCTAGATACTCTTTTTCTCGGGACGTGGACGCCATTCGAAGACCTTTCTTCCCCAACAGTTATCGGTCCGTACCATATGTTATTTTGTACATATGATTATTATATTTATTTATAGGCCAAGGTCCAATTTATCCAAATATGTATTTTTATTCATAGTCTTGTACTTTAACAATTTTAAAGTAGTGTTTATAGCTAACAATTTATTCAAGTTCATAACAATACTTGCTACTTCCGTTATCATAGAACATTCTTCCTTACAATAAAGTAAGTAAGTTATAAGTAATGACGATTTGGCCTGTTCAGACATTCCTGGGGCCAATTATCCGGCCAGCAGAACAGGTGTAGGGCTGTGGCTGGCCGCGGCGAGCTGCTGCTCCCACGCGTGGGCGTAGCGACACCTCGTCCTAGCACGAATGGCGAATACGGAGCCCAACAGATCGATATCGATGTTCGAAACGATAATTCTTGATACAACGGATCTAGGCTACCACTGATTTGATGAATAATATAATTTCGGATTACTAAGTCCAAAATGGTGTTTGCAGAGTCTGCAGATAATATTTTGAAAGATAGGTATTTTTAACAACAACAATCAGGCTTAAAGAGAAATAACAGTATAGGCTTAGTACTCTTAAAGCTGGTAAGTTCACTAAAAATATCCTAGATTTTATTCTAGTGTTTAACATTTTTTCAACGTGACAAATATTTCAAATTTTAGCTTTCTCCCACTAAAAATCTCAAACGGGTGAATGGGAATTAAAGTAAAGTACACTAGAATTAATTTTATAATCTGTGTATTTCTGGATATCGTAAAGGCTTTCGTTGACTATACGCAGTCGACAATAGTCCGTGCATGCAGTTATAGTGTGACGACACCTTTATTTATTGCCCCGTGGGCTGAATTTATGCCGCCTTGTTTGTACGGGAAGGTTTACTAAACCGAGTGTCTACGTCCCGCGACACAGGATCGACATGTAAACGCTGCTTTACACGAGACAACTTGTAACTTTTATGCATAAAATCCTCGTTTATCAAAGTATATGCAATTAATTTTAGATTTATGCTATAATTTGGCTCAAGAAGTAAATTATAGTGCGACATTCTATTGAAATACCTATGTTATAAAATATTTTCTGAAGAAGGACACGTTGAAATTGATAGACATTGGCCAGTGTAACTAGTAATAGATATCTACTTTTGGAAAATATGGCTAATTATACATTTTAATTATGTAATACCAAAAAGGGCTGTAAATAAAATTAAATTTCACGCTTTGAAAACAAATGAAATTTTTCAATGATACTGAACGTCTTTCTTTGTCATCAGCATACGTTGCACGATTTTATATGTAACTTAGTGTCGTATCTAATAAGAATGTAATGTTTCCACCCAATACTCGATCCAGCGAAAGCCGCGGATGACGCGAGCCCTTCTTTCGGCGCTATTGCCCCCGATCGTTATGGAAGGGTTAAGATTGAGCCGGGTCTTAAGGACCCCGCAGAGGCAGTATTTTAATTTGAATTAGCGATAGGGTTACGTGTCAAGTTATACAGTTTTTGATGAAGATTTAAGTATGCGGAGTTAAGACTTTATGTTGGGGTGAGAGTTCTTCTGCTTTGAATTACTTAATTACGTTGAGTTATTCGTTAACTATGTTATTGAGTTTAGACAAAATTTACTCCGTAAAAGTATGAAATGGCTGGCTACGTCCGTGTTTCTGGCTGTCTATGACGTGAAAGTTTTGAAGAAAAAGTGTATGTACCTATAAGCTATTACTATGGTATAGCGCACTCCATCCTAGACTACATCTCCGCTTGCCATTAGCAGGGATTGTAGTCAAGCATTACCTTATACATAATAGGTAAATAAATGGTAAAGATATATATAATAAAATGAGTATCTAAGTAAATGTAGAAAAAAATATTCATCGCTTTGTTTATTAACATAGAAACGATTGCTGTGTCAGGGTTTTTGAACGAGGCGTAAAACGTGGTTGCCTTCAAAACCGGCTGAGCAGTGGCGGCACTGGCTACTGGCCACTTACCATCAGGCGCCCGTCAAACCTAATCAAAACGAATACAATTTAATCGAATTGGGTCGCGAGTTGATCAATTAAAACAATATTAATAACGATCGAAATCACCAGATAAAGGTAAACTTTTAAACTAGGCATGATAACTGTAGTGTCATGAAAGGTATTACAGTGGTCGTAGCATGTCAGTTAGATTGCTTGCGTTGTATTTCCGCAACTTTAAGATATATGTATAAACTTTTCTCTGTACCGAAGATCGGATCACACAATACTTTTAAGTCAAGCTCCGAGAAATGAGATCTATGTATGTACTGTACGTATGTACATTGTATGTTCCTATGTATGTTCTTCATGTTATAGTACGTAGAAATGTGTCGGTAGTCAAGTGAAACCGATGACTGGAAATATTAAATACCTAGTCAGCTCACCGAGTCCTACCAGATACCTACAGAACACATACGGTGAACATTTCACAAGATTTTCGAAGCAAACAGATTAGATACCAAAACTATAAAAGTGGAGTCAAGCTGGCCTTTAATAAGTAAAGCATTGCGCAATATATCGGATGCACCGTTAGGATTCCCGAACCCAACGCGGCAATAAAAATGCTTCCGACAGTACACGTGTCGCGCGCATAGATCAGAGGACGGACGGAGAAAGCAACTCTAGCCAGATAAGTTTAATATATTAGAAAATATTTTGTCATAATAAGAATTTTATTCGAAATTGGTTTTGATTAATACTTCTCCAAAGTCCAACTGTGCCATAAGCACAATTAAGCCCTACGTTCACTTTTTATGATACGGGTATTCGCGATATGTATTTGTGCACCGGTATTTCGAACCAGTTGCATTTTTTTTTTAATCTGTAATCATTTCGGAAAGGTGCTTAGTATAGAAAAGTTGCCATAGTAGATAAAAAATGGCAAATGGTAAAAACTCCTCAGCACATCTTTTACAGAAGATAAAAAACTTGAGTAAGTTTTTCAACCTTAAGTTTTCCATCTGATATCTCAATATCGCCAATGTCTTTATGATAAAATTTTTAAGCATTTATTTTGTCCAACAACAACACTGTGCTGCATGGATCGTAAGTTGCATAGATCGTGTTCACTTCTAAGTGGTTTAATACCATTACCAAACTATTAAGTAATCTGTGCCATTACTATATATCCTGAGTACCTAACCGTATCATACTAAAATATGAGCGATCAGTCTGTAACTATTACTCTATGACGTTGGGTATAGAAATCGCCGCTAGCGCTGCAGTGGATGCCGGCCCCAAATAATTTAATTAGCCGAGAACCTCCGCTGCAGGTGGACGTGCCGCGAGGCAGGAAGGAAGCCATCATGTTTACTGCAACCAGCGTTAATTAGCACCAACATTTAGAATCACTTTATTGTTTTATTGAAGCGAATGTGAAATAGATCTTTAGACGGGATGTTATAGTGTCTATTGATCTTGTGATGTAGTTGGTGATGAACATGCAGGTTGCGTCGTGGGCTCAGGTTGGATCCCCGGTGAAGCTAAGTTTGTTTACGTGTCGATATGACATTTAATTCCATAGACTGAAAAAAGTTAGTACCTAATGGATATCAGGTAAATATACTCACTTTTCTGAGAACTCACAATACGAAGGACAGAATAGATGGACTTCTTCACTTTCTCAGTAGGTACAGATACTCGTACCTTTTCCCTAGCCGTGACGAAGTGAAGACAGTTATAGAAACAGCGATCATAAAAATCGAAAGTAAGCACGAGTGTTTTCCCTAATTAGCGGCCGTATAAATGTCAGATGTCGGAAATAAGATAACTAATCAAGTATGAGTCGCGGACAAGATCTGAGTGCTGCAGATAAAGTACAAGTTGTACGGTGCCGGCCACAGCAATAGCTAGAAGTGACCGCTACTCGACTTACAGTGTCACAGTTAATTATTTTCAAGATAAGTCTATATTTTTTTTGATGTTGTGGATGTCATTGACAATACACCAAGTTGAAAACACACATAGCCGGACCGAGGACAAAAATTCACATTTTAAAATGTTTCAGCTAAGCTGGTAATCGAACCTGTGTCACTTTAAATGGCGATGATGATGGCAATTAATACAATAATGGTGTACTTTTTCCTTTAACAGAAATAAGAAAAACTTAAACTTTTAGCAACTTGTTCTTCCTTACAAATGTTTAAATCACGATTGTAACTTTACATAGAGCACTGGCAATTTAAAAATCAATATTTAATTATGTAGATTAAAACAACGTAATTATTCTACTTTTATCATAAAAACGTGTTCTTCATGGATCTACCTAAGACCTGATCTGTTAAGAAGCATCAGCTATATCTTTACGAGCGTGGACAACGACGTCTCATCCACACGCTAATGTTGTTTGGTGGCCTACTCACTAGCTAAGTTTACTCATTAATGCACATGCCAGTTCTACTAGATACCTTGTTCTACGTCTGTTAATACACACTGATTATACACGGGTAGAATGCCGTCAAGCCTGTCCCCTATTGGTTAATGAAACCAACCTGTTTGTACTTGTAATAAACTTTTGATTTGCAACTTGCAACGCAGTCCCGAGGTACGTAAGTACCCTCGCTAGCTCCAGCTCGAATGCCTCACTGGTCCACTGTCACCTAGTTGCGTGACTAAAAAAATTGCTTGACTTTACTCTTGTTGAATGCCTTATTTGACGTACCGTAACCATAGGATACTTAATTAGTGGATTAATTACTCGAGTCGATGAAGTAACTTAGATCTTGTCGGATGTGACGTGCAAACTTCCACGGGTATACGTTGGAACTCAATAATGTTCCCGCTTGGGAACTGAATCGGTTATTAACTATTTGAGCTTCATTGATGCAGATGGCTATTATTGAATTTTATAAGTAAAGCTATTTTACAAGTTTTTTCTCGGTGAGTGACACTTCTAAGGCAACTTTAATTCCATTAGGCATGTTCAATATTTCAAGGTTATAATTGTGTATTATAAATACAGTTTTATTCGACTTGTTAAAGGAAAACTTTGCAAGAAAGAGATATTCCCGAATGCTTAATATACTTAAGATATGTCAAATCTAATAATAGTGAAGGAGACGTGAATTGATTCGAATTTGATTAGGATTTTTATAATAATTTCCTAATTTTGTCACTGATAAAATTTGACCAATACAAATCTTGATTGGGTCAATCAAGTTAATATAAATAACTTAAGGTACACAATTTTTGTGAAAGTGATTATTATGAAGGATGCTCCTTGGATTGTACGTCTTGCTTATTGAGTTGAGGAATAAAACCCCATTGGCAACTAGACACAAAATAGTAATCTTAATATATTCAATTCAACATATCCGCTGGTTGTCCGCTACGTATATTTTCGCGCTAAGTTAGTAGTATTGGTCAATTCGGCGGATGTCCTCCGTTTCAGTGGCAATTCAGTAAAAGTGTTTTCAGTAAGTGACAATAACAATAACCGTCCACACGGATTCCGTTAGGTTTATGCGCGCGGGCGTCCGCAAAGAAATCACTATTAGCTTATCAGGGCCACTCAATTCCGTCTACATTGCCGATTTTTTACAAGTGCATGAAATATATTAGAGCCATAAAAAGAGCCTCCTCGTATCGGAAGAAGAGTCGTAAAAATAGATGTACAATAAACCAAATTGTTAAGCTGCCACCCCGCGGCTCCGATACATTCTGATTTCAATCGCCGCGGAACAAAGCTTACATTCCTGTGACGAGGAACTAGTGTAGCAGTATTATGTTAGGTGTTGTACATCGCGTAACGCGCGTTTCGCATCAATAATTCAAGATTACTTACCGCGGATAGATTTCTCATTTCTAGTATTTACTTAGCTCTATAGTGTTTCGCGCGATAATAGACCTTGTTGTTTCAGTACAAGGGTGGCTGTCGCGTTCATTGTTTTTGGTTTCTGGGACAGTTTATTTGGATTCTGTTTGCTGGATGGCGCTTTTACAGAAACATAGTTCATTTATGCAAGATTAATTATTGTTATTTTTATTGTATTCTGTAAATTCAGGAGCTGATTTTGTTATGTACCTGTATATTGTTAAAATTCTGTATCCTTTCCCAAAAACGATAGTATCGTGCTCTCCTAACTTGTCTTAGTCCCAATAGTCGAGAACCTACTCGTTTAAGCGGCTCGATATTACGTGATCTTCGTCGTTCATTGGCTTCAGGAAGATCAAAGGTAAATAACCCTATCACCAAGATCGCGACCAGTAACCAACAGATGTTACCTTGCGTCATATCCTAGGTCATTATTCAGCAAGGTGCATCACGAGCCGGGTCGTTGGATAGGACTCGAAATGGATGGAGCCATTACCAATATAGACTCAAATCGACAGTCACTAATCGATCCCTGATCATAAGAGGTTACTTGACGACACCTTCAATGCCATTTTAACAGGTTTTCTGTTGTCACTGTACATTACGGTTAAAAGCCGTGTTTACTTTTTTGGTGAGATGTATGATGAACTTTTAGGGAATTAATGATAAAATAAAATGTAAGTTGTATTGGTTGATAAATACGATGTAATGCAAATTGTATTTCTTGCATCTCTGATGAGCGGTTCCCGGTGTCCAGATATTCCAAGAACAAAAAATTTCATAACCGTGATCTCCTTTATTTAATGTTTGGTGAATGCCAACGGCCGCTGCGGTATTGCCAACTCGCCTCCGTATGGACTCTCAAATAATTTACCTTCTTAGTAAAAAATCTCCCAATAAAATATCTCGAAATTGTTTCGGGGCGAGTCCCGTTTCGAGCGCGGGCTGTCAAAAAAATAACGTTTCACATTTAAAAAGAATTATAGGAATGAGGATCGTACGTGCTACCGCGGAGGGGACAACTTTGTCACTGGCTTTTTTGTTTACGACTGTACCTTTTGCGATTGTTCCTGCGACGAGAAGGAAGTGCTTCTTTTATTTTCGACTCCGTAATGAATACTCGGAACCGCCTCCGTTTGGGTATTTAAGACTTCAAATGTTCTGATCAATTTTTAGGGCTCCACATTCCCGCGCTTCTTGTCCGCTGGCTCCGCGCTCTGGCGGACCATAGTTCTAATAAATTAACGTCAGCAGCTCGTCAGCTCGTCATCGCGATCCGAGTTGGAAATAATTTATCGTTATCTCGTCACAAGCCAGACGCGGCGACACTGATATCGCATTGTATACATTTTATTGCAACAAAGTTTGATTTTCGTATGTAGGTTGATCGGGACTAACGCTTAGATGTTAGGTAAATTTAGTCCTCAACAGTACACAGACATATAAAATGTAACAGTGTACCTTCGCGAACTACACAGTCAGTACGGAGACGATAACTTAATATATAGTTAAAGTACCTTTCAGTGCTCTTTGGGTAATTTTAATTGAAGTCTAGAGAGTTTTTGGACTAAGGTTCCTCTAAATTTTTTCAGTTTATAAAGCAAGTAATAAATCAAGTTGCTTGTCCTTTTTGCGCAACGACTCTACCATATTCAAAATTTGCAGGTGAAGCATATTTTTTTGGGCTCTATGTGCTTCATTTGGTGTAATTTTACTAAGTTTATTGGGATGAATCACTCAAATGTGTGTAACTTCTTTTTTGGCTGTGATTTGGTAGTCGGCCACTTGAAAATATTTTTTTGGGCGTTCTCATGTTACGAACTGCATAAGTATAAATTAAACTCTAGAATACACAATAACGCACAATGCCGTCCGTAATGCCACTTCACGTGTATAATGATCATGGTGAAATACCAAAATAAAGTGTGTTATCTTTTCCATACGCACTCGGTACGGCTCTCGCTTCGGCTCCATTCAATCCCTCGCGGGCGCATAGTGCGCGATTGTCACGCACGTACACGTCGCGGCCGAGGGTAACCCCCGCCACCGCCTGCGCCCCCTGCGCCCCCCGCGCCACTCCGCGCGGGTAACGCACGAAGGACTTTATAAAAATAAAACTTTTTGCACGGCGTCTTTGGATATGACAATGACGTTTC
This sequence comes from Panoquina ocola ocola, assembly GCA_018249155.1. Classification (NCBI taxonomy): domain Eukaryota; kingdom Metazoa; phylum Arthropoda; class Insecta; order Lepidoptera; family Hesperiidae; genus Panoquina; species Panoquina ocola. Next base: position 8,189 of record DWKA01002965.1, read on the forward strand.
GTCTTTCAAATTCTAACTAAGTTTTATCCATTTTTATATTCATTTTTGTTGAGGTACAATGACCTGGCTAAGTAATTTTTTTAAAGAAGTCATTTGTTTTATTCACAAAAGAAATATTTATCAGTGAATAACTAACCTATTTGACGGTCTATGATTTTCTAGTTAGATCAGGAGAGGCATCGTAAGACTTTCAAACGGCTTAGAATCAGTATCAAATCGGGAATTCTTGCGATAGCGTCCTGGGAGACGATTGCCCGAATCCGGGCGATCTGCGGAGCGACGCGCGTAATTTCCCGCGTTACGTGCGCCGCATGCGTAACGCGGCGATCGCTCACCCCATTACGCTGCGATGCTTCGCTACTGCGTTTCACAGTAGCCAGCGGTTTAAATACAACATTGAGATTTGAGATATCGTAATTTGGTAACTAAGAAGAATTTTAAAGTAGGTATTAAGTTTCAGTGCAATACCACAATAGTGTTAATTTTAATCTGCAAAAATTATATACGTAAGGTAACTTTTTTTTTACAATTTTACAACAAATAATCACTGTTTAAATGTTCATTATTCCTATCAAAAAATGTATATTAAACACATATGAATATTGTATCCAGATAACTTAACAAGCATACTTTGTCATAATAATATAGTCGATTAACACTATACCCTTTACTTTTCACAGCCAATTTTATCATACCTATTACTGAAGGGTACCCGCCAGCCGCTCATGCCTTGCACCGCGGCGGGCTGCGAACGCATTACCCCGATCGATGTCAGATCGAAGCGGCAATCAGGCGAGCTCCTCCGCGCTAGGTGTGCCGAGTCTTTACTCCAAACGTCTTTGTACTGCCAGTAGGGCTCTGGATGAAACGATATTTTGTGCCTACTGATACAAATTATTGTCTGAACTGAAACCTAGGAAGAAGGTAGTGAGGCAGCCGGATTTCACGAATTAATAATAATAAAAGTAATATTATTAATTAATTATAGAAACTGGCTGGGTATCGGTGTTAGAATGTATTGTAATGCTAAACATATACATATATCAGATTTATTACATCACCTTAGAGTACAAATTCACTGCTACCTATAATATTAAATAGCCATACCACTGACAGGGTGGAAAAAAATCAAAAGATATTGATCCACTTGAACATCTACACGCGGCTTTATCTGTGGCACTGTTAGTGCAGCATCGCTAATAAATTGTAGGCATTTTTCAGAAGCTCTTCTCGAGGGCTAATTTATGATGATCGGAGATATACTGCGATTAATTTGTTCGTGTGCCGATTGTCGATTGGTTCGCTGACTTTGATGTATCTGTGTATGAAATGTAGTTCGCCTCGGGCCGTTTCTAGTGCCGCGTGGTTGAGGTGAGGCTGGCTGCGATATATTGTCAATAAAGGAGCTCTTATATGGGCAACTAAAATTGCTCTATTCCTGTGAATACTTGTCAACTATGACGTCACGACCACATCAAACAATTTACGGCAACGGCAATAAATTGTATGAATGTTTTGGGATAATAATATTGAGCTATAGGAGCAACTCCAAGCAAATAATTATTGGTCCAAAAAAATAAATTCGTGTTGCCCAGAAATTATCGCTTCCGTCTAACTCTAAGCGCACCATTAGGTTTGATGTTGGCTTAAGAAATGTCGTTGAGATCGCAATGTGATGTGAAAATTATTTCTCAAGTTGGTTCCAATTGTTAAACATTTTCAATCACTAACCAACTAAACACAATGTTAATGACGGAAAGCTACCTAGGAATGCTATCAATGTGTACATACATACCCAGCAGAGCTAAGCGTCGTTTCACAACGAGTCCTTGCTAACGGCTCGGCTAACA
>DWKA01002966.1:0-10037 GCA_018249155.1 Panoquina ocola ocola
TTTCTTAGCGGATGCCTACGTCATAACATCTACCTGCATGCCAAATTTCAGCCCGATCGGTCCAGTGGTTTGGGCTGGGCGTTGATAGATCACTATGTCAGTCAGTCAGTCAGTCAGTCAACTTTGAGTTTTATATATTTAGATTGTAAAAGATACTAAGTACTATTTAAACTATGACCTCTGCGTCATCTTGATAACAATTTATAATACTGAAGATTAGTTACATGATGAGTTGATTACTTTTCTGATGTACCTATTGCAAGCAACTTCACCACGATTGTAAATCTAAGTGATAGTTAGTCTATTTTCGTCGAGAGTTGTGTACACATTATTCGGTACTTCGATTTATCTATTTACTTACTTATTTAGGCTTACTATACTGTTTGCTTGTACGATAAATTGCGCGAAGGAAAATATTGCCGTAAACATTAATTTCTTAAGTCATCACGTGTTTTTGCATTGGACTGAAAACACTGAACTAGTCTCAAAGCGTTGAAATTATCATTATTTTGTATTTGGTTTTAAGATTCTATATTTTCCATTCCATAATTATAACTTAATTATCCATTTCACATTTAGAACGAAAATTTAATTGCTAAAATTATTTTCGACATAAGTTTAATTCACCAGATCTACTTATTATTACTACCTATTAATTATCTCATGTATAAATAATAGTTTATTACCTGATTAGTTACATCCGAAGTGAGTCAAACACGTGAATGTTTCGTTAGTTAACAATTGCAAAAAAATAAAAAACTAAGCTTCATTGTGTCCAGATGCGTTAAAAGGAGCAATTGTTGTTGGATTCATCTTTTTTGTAACAAATTTCCACAATTACCTTTTGCATCTACGCCAGTATTTAACACCTGGCTTTGATGAATAGAATTCATTTCATCGTTCACCAAAAACAGAAGACCAATACTGATATGGTCAATTGAATTCATATCTATAAGAAACAAAAATACGTGCGCTACTTTGTGGTACATAAAATTAAAATATGACGCACATCACATTAAAAATATGCTTATTGATTGCGTTTGTGTACATAAAAGATATATACACGAAATGCCAAGAAGAACTATCAGAAGAATATGAAGTACAGGATCCTAATTCATTCAATTCGGAAAGTTATGAAGCATTTAATATAAGTTCTAAGCAAAATCTCGTCGATTCTGAAGACATATCCGAAATGGAAAATGAGACTATGGCTGTTCAAGATGATAATAAAGTTGGTAAAGAAGAAGTTAAGAGAAAAAGTAGGTACAGCTCTTCTTAGGTTTTTACTAAAATGTTTTGTTTACATCTAAAGAGCTCAGGCAGGGTAAAGCAGAGATATCCTAGTGGTTCGAATGTTTGTCTTACGAACGCGGCTGCCTGAGTTCAAATCTTGCACGCATTTCTAATTTTGTATTACAAGTAATCACTTACCTAAAAATCCTTGATCCTTCATCTAAGTGGCGGTAAACATCTTGAGGTAACCTGAATCCCTCAGAGTTCTCCATAATGTTCTCAAAGGTGTGTGAAGTCTGTTAATCCGCATTTGTCTCTCAGTTTAAAAACTTGACTACAATTAAAATTGATAAAACCTACTCATTTTATCTACCTTACAGTTTCAGTAGCCACGCTACCACTGAAACCGGCAGAAATATTCAAAGAAAAGAAAATACCAAAAGAAGTAAATCAAACCCTAAGCCAGAATCTGAAAGTAAATTTCACATTCTCAGTGTCTATACAGAGAAAGTCATCCCATTATACTTCTGGTGCCCTGGTAGATAAACAATGGGTTCTCACCTCAGGTGGGGAATTTTACAAGTAAGTGAAATCATATTATTATTCATGGAGGGGTTTCTTTTATGGCCTCCTGATATCTATGTCTGCCGTGGATCAGTAAGAAAGTAAATTCAGAAACTCTAAATTTTCAGCGTCCGAGAATCCATAAAAATATTCAGAGTTCGACTAGGATCGGTGAACTGCAAAAAAGGCGGTATTTTGGTTCCAATAAAGCAAGTGGAGGTTCATCCTTCATACGTCCCAAATAAGCCTGCCTTTGATATTGCTCTGTTGAAATTGGGGATGCCAATAGAATATGACTCGTTTGTGGCACCAATTGCCATTTCGCAGACCAAAGGAAGGGTGATCAGTGCCAAATTCTTCGCAACGTATTGGCCAAGATTAATTGTAAGTAATTTATTCATTCCTATATTTTACACCCAAAACACTGCGACAATAGATCAGGTTAGGAAAATATTTTGTTTATAGACTTTTATTTTGGCACAAACCATGTGAATGATGAAAATATAGAAAAAATTCATAATTTGTAAAGTAAAATGTAGAAGGCATATACTTATTAGGAAAGACACGTATCAACCACTTTTAAATGCGATTTCTTTCAAAATACTGCCATTGAACTAAGGGGTAATTAATTTATAATAGGTATGCTCTTGCATTACTCCAAAAAAGTGCTTATTGAAGTTGGACAGACATGTGGCATGGCAGTTGTCTCATCGTTCTGTCTACTGAATGACCACTACCTGCTCTCACTTCAGATACTCCCATATATTTTTAGATAAAAGGACACACACTCCCCGCATCAGCAAAAGAACGAGTCAAGCAGTACAGCATGAGGGTGTCTACACAGAAGTTGATACCTTGGGACCAGTGTCGCGTAGTAATGGAAAACAACAATGTTACTCTAGAACCTTCTACTCATTGCTTGGAACCTATCGTGTCACATCACTCTCCTTGCATGGTAAGTGCTAAAACTACAGATTCTGGTAGGATATAATTATTATTATCGATTTTTGCACAAGAAGTCCTTAGGCACAATATGTTGACTATATATCGTGTCTCAGGGTTTCAAAAATGATTGAAAAGCATTGACTTCTGGTCTAAGCAGAAGATTATGATATGGCACTCATCTACGTTATACAGTGACGTCAGGCTAGTCCTGAATCGTACAGTCGAATATTTTTATCACGCTAATATTCAAGTTTTGAATGCAAGCCAATCGAAGCTCGGTTCTCCCCAGGCATGACACCTTGAGTGGCGGGAGATCTCCTTTTCTAAAGAGGAAATAATCTAATTTTCTATTTTCCTGAAGAGTTTACTTTTCAAATATTTCAATAAGATCATTGATCATGTACTATTCTTCCAGCCTGATCCAGGAGCTCCAGTGCTAGCAAAAGACGGTCTCTGGGGCATCACGTCAGGCTGGACGGCAAAGCGTTGTCCAATAACGACATCCACTACGGTATTTACACGGCTCTCCTCCCCTCGTGTACATTCCTGGCTGCAATTGCTTCTGGTGGACTTATAGCCTGGAAGTTGTTTCACCTCTACCAGATAACCTGCCTACACAAAGTTACTGTCTCACGAAGAAAAGAAGATAGAAGAACAAGCAATAATATAGCCAACTAGCCGTCTTTCAAGTATGATAAGGAAGCATGGCGTCACATTTCATAAATAATCATAACTTAAACCATACGTGTAAGATTCTATTGAATAACCAAGAGGAGTTCTTTACATTGTTTTTACTGTATTTTATGTTATTTTAATAGAGCTTTTTATACTTTTTATAAGAATAAAATGATGGAAAATATTTCTTAATGACTTAATCTTATTTATTAAAAATCCTGTAAGTTTTTTTTTGGTTTTAAGTACATTAAGTTATGTGCTTGCTCGCTTATTCATAACCCATCAAGAGGTCTCTTGTTTTTTATCTTGTGCTTTGTCCAACCCTATTCTTTTAGCTATGTCCATCTCTATCTCCGCCACGCTCTTCCCTCTCGTTTCCGGCAAGAAGAACAAGCTGAACAAAACGCCGAAGACGTTGACTCCGGTAAAGATGAAGAATGTGTAGTGGATGCCAATCATATTGGACAAGGGCACGTAGCCGACGATTGGCAGGAAGGTCATGAACCAATTTATCGTTACTACGATCCCGAAAACTTTAGCTCGGATCTGAAATAAATAAGACAAAGTCCTACATGTTTCTGAAAGTCAAACTTCTTTAGCCATGCCAAGAGTAAAATTCGAGGTTAAGACACGCTGACATATGGTAAATAAGACAAGATATGATACTCTCACCTGAAAGCTAAATATCTCGGCCATGATAACGAATGGCAAAGAAGTAACGCCCGCAGTATACGCCCATACGGAAGTCATCATGAAGAGAATCGGCAACCAGCTTGGAACAGTGACTCCTTGGGTCCCCAACAACGTGGACACTGCTATGCCTAGCATTGAACATGTGGTTATCGACAACATTATTATGTTGAGAATCTGCAAACAATTTTTAGTCTATCTCTTTCATGTAGGTACATGTGGTGATGCATCCAAATTTCCCAATCCTTTTGGGGACCTTTACTTAGACAATGAATATCCCTTACACTTATGCAGAGAACCTTATACATGTCACGCCAAAAATGATCACCATTGAATTTCAATAAATTGATTTAAAGTATGGAAAGGGATCCCACTAGCTAGAGCGGTTGTGTCTACTCCAGGGTGAATGGAACTCAATAGAACTTCATTGAATAATTAAAGAATCTGATACACGATGCATGAAAGTTAAACATACCTTCCGATCTATTTTCTCGATACACAAGGTAGTGCAAATGGAACCAAAGATCAGCAAGCCTGGAATAGTGAACGTCAGCGTGTCAGTGCTGATGCTGAACTTGGCACCTGTTGACGCCAAGATGAGAGATGCGTATGTCGTGATTGCAAACGCACCGTTCAACGCCTGGACTGATACTAGTACAATTGATATTATAATTCCTCTGCGCCAGATTGGATTCTTTACTGAAAACGAAAGTGGAGATTTTTTTATTTGTTGCAGCTATAAATTACAGTAAGATTGTACAGTAACATTACCTATGTTCTTCAAAGACATGTTTGGAAGAGATTTGAAGTTATCTTGTTCGTTTTGTATTAGTGTTATTTCATTTATGACAATTTCATCGTCTTTTTCAAGGCCCCTTAAGAGTGCTATAGTTTTAGTAGCCTCCTGTAATATTAACATAGCATCACTTACGTATACCTAAGTGTATAAATTAAATTAATAGTCTCAACTAAATACACATTTTTATTGTACAGGAAATTTAGTAAGTATGCTGCAGAACACTGAGGAGAAAACAAAGATACCAACGAACATTGCAAAGGTAAATAAAAGCCCTAAATACCATATATATCAGGGGTGTGACTAATATTATTAACGTAAAGGAAGATAACATAAATTCAGAAAGTTATTTAATTTTCATTTACATCACTATTTAATTAAGGAAGAGAAATGAAACTTACCTCAATTTTTCCTTGCTTTACGAGGAATGAAGGAGAATCGGGTGCTCTGCAGAGCAGAATCCCAACCACCACTGGAATACCGCTCACCATCCAAAGAATCGTGTAGTACTCCAAGTAGACGCCCATAACATACATGATGAAAATGCCAGAGGTCTGTAAAAGCGTCAATGTTGAAGTCAGAATTCCTCTGATGCTGTCCTGGCTTATCTCCTTGATGTAGATGATCACAGCATTGAAGCATCCTCCTGCTGCTATTCCGGTGATCGTCCGGGAAATCACCAACGCTGGTCCCGAAGCGAAACATAGCCTAGTTATCCAGGAAATCTGAAAATGTATGGTAGTATTACTTTTGAATGAACAAAAGAAAACAATTTTATCATGTCGGTTTATGTGCAGTCAAGTAATACAAAATGCTGTATCCTTTGAAGATCCAAAATCAGACATAGGCTGGAGACCAATCTTCTTTTTTAACTGGCCACAACACAATGCAACCGAAGTTAAATATACCATCTAATTTTAGAAGCAGAATGGGAACTGCTCATCATGTAAAGGCGTTTTTGCTGCAATGCTGGTTACTTAAAAAGTTAGAAATTTAAATTTGGAACTCACGGCCTGAGGTACAGCGATAGCGATGACGCTGACTCTGCTTCCAAACCTGTCAGCGATGTACGAATACATCTGGACACTGAAGATAGCAGTCAGACAATAGGAGCTGGCGGTCCACGACAGCATGGTGTCCGACAATGGCTCCCCTGCGGGAGACTGGTCTGACTGCAGGATCTTCGACATTGGGGATATCCAGCCAACGTCCAATCCATACGAAAATAACGTCATGTTTGCTGGAAAATATTAAAAAGTTAGTTTCATAGGTGCCTACTACTGAAACGTATAAAATTATACCTAACTAGTTTGACCGATCCCGTGGGACTTCCGGGATAAAAACTATCCTATGTGTTAATCATAGTTACTCTCTAAGTGTGTGCCATTACAATCGGTTCGGCAGTTTTTGCGTGAAGTAGTAAGAAACAAACAAACAGACATACAAACTTTGGAATTTATTATATTACTTAGTAGGAAGTAGGATTTTACTTGTATTGGGTTATTCAAATTGAATCGGATTATTCGATCTTCAAAGTAAAATGAGTGTATGTTAACATGATCAACTTACCTAACACTGTCAAAGCCCATTGTCTATAAGTATGTCCTCTTCTTATTGCAACTGGTTCTTTCCTTTTTTTGTGCATCTTTATAATCTCGCTAATAAATTCCCATGGTTTATCTGCTCATCCTAAAAAAAACAACAAATGTAATCTTTAATGATCTGTAGGTATGGATGGGAATATTCCACCAAATATTTTTCCATTAATGACATCGAATACTGGAATTGAATGAGTTACTTTGAGATAGAAACTCTATATAAATACTTGATTAATCTTTTTCTATAGGGTTATCAAAAGCTTGCACTTACAACACATTTTAATTTTAAATTACTTACATTGGGTTTACGCTCGCAATTGATTTTTTTTATTATAATATTATGCATTGTCAATAATTTTGTTACCGTCATAGTACATAGCTATGCTACAAAATTAAATAATGATGTACGTAAATAATTCCTTTAATAACAGTAACATTTCTTACCTTAACCATCTAGCTATTAATTAATTCTTTGATAGAATAGTAACGATATTCGTCAGAAACATAGTAGGTATATCATGTTCAGCTTATTTTATATGCATAATTTAATGTACCTATCTCAAATGCTGTAGGTATTTTTATTTTGTTTCGGGGGCAACCCTGTACTAACATAATGTAGTTATGGTAGTTACCTATTTGCTTTCAGATTTATACTCTTCAAAACAAACTGCGACTGGGAAATCATTTATATCCAGTGTACATATTACATCAGAAAGCATCAGAAATAGACGAGGCATGTAGGTATGGCTGATTGACACGAGATAGACAAATGACAATCACACCACTTAATTTAAAAGGGAATGAGAAAAATCTAATCACAAATAAATCTAGTTACGGTTTGGCTAATTCAACACGACATGACAAAGATGATAATAATGTATTGTGTATGTAGGGAAACTTCCATTAAAGCTTCTACCATGGGATAAGTGTAAGAGATGAGTTGTTGTGCAATTCTATTAAATACTAGCTTATGCTCGCGGCTTCGCTCGCGTTAAGAGTTAAAACTTTCATCCCCTATTTTATGCCCTTGGGGGTAGAATTGACTAAAATCCTTTCTTAGCGGATACATCATAACATCTAGGTACCTACGTCATAACATCTACCTGCATGCCAAATTTCAGGCCGATCCATCCAGTGGTTTGGGCTGCGCGTTGATAGATCAGTCACCTTTGAGTTTTATATATTTAGATTTATGTATATTCAAATTTTTCGGCAATTTCATTATGAGACAGTGAAAGGTAAATTCTGCAAAATGAATTTATTTTCCTGAGGAATGGTTTAATCAATTGCTATTGACTTTAAGGTTCTTTATCATCGACCTTAGGTAATCCTGAAGGTATACCAAGTTAAATGAAAAGTAGTAAATAATATAATATAGGTATACATAGTTCATTCAATTTTTTTCAGCTCTATCCCGCTCGTTACACCAGGAAGGGACAGTGTAAAACAAATAAAAATAAATTTTAAAAATCTTATAGTTATTTATTTTTAGTAATGGGAATCGCCTTAAATATCCATTTAGATATTTCATTTGCACACTTATAATTTCATAGATTGTCATACACTCGCATTTTTTTCCCAAAATTATCTGTCGGCAAAATATATTACGTATATCTCACAGTCTTATGTAATTGTTTCTTATAACGTGATCTCGAAATCATCATTCAATTTTACAAATCCTACTACAAATCGAATACGACAGTATACCTACAGGGTAATCGTTCGTAGATTTTATTGTATCTACGAGTTCATTTATGGAGTTAAAAATTCCTTCGTAATATTATTGTCTACGTTGTCCAGCCCTATCCTCTTAGATATGTCCATCTCTATCTCCGCCACGCTCTTCCCTCTCGTTTCCGGCAAGAAGAACAAACTGAACAGAATGCCGAACACGTTGACTCCGGTGAATATAAAGAAAGTGTAATGGATGCCGATCACATTGGATAAGGGTACGTAGCCGACGATTGGCAGGAAGGTCATGAACCAGTTCACTGTCACTATGAGGCCGAAGACTTTAGCTCGGATCTGAAATGTAAAAAACGTTTTAAACTCGATGGTCGAGAGGTTGAAATCTTGTTTAATTGGGATTAACAATAATATGATGTAATACAAGAAGGACAGAAGATATAGCAAGGGAACTTGCTGCGTACTAAAGAATACTCCCTAATTTCTCCATCTCAAAAAAAGAAGATTCTACCTCAAACAATCATGACACTAAGAAAAACAACAAGCTAAGCAGTGGACCAATTATAGGCTACGAATAAGAAACTGGATGCTCTCACCTGAAAGCAAAACATCTCTGCCATGATGATGAACGGCAGCGGTGAGACCCCACCAGCGTACGCCCAGACTGCCGCCATCATGGCCAGCACTGGCAACCAGTTGGGAACTTCTCCACCATTATTCTTTATCGTCATGGATACTGCTATGGCTAACGTCGAACATGCGGTTATTGATAGCATTATTATGTTGAGAACCTGTGGAAGCACATTATCATTCTGTAAATTTGTCTATCACATTTAATTTTAATGTCTTTACCCATTTTATATGGTCTCTATTTCGCAACAATATTGTTTTGAATTGTGATGTTCTGTTAGCTAAAATTAGCTTTTTTATCGTTTGTAAACAGCACCCGCTGACATTAGCTCTAACCTAGATTAGCAGATTAATTTCCACGATAAGGAATAGTTAAGTTTATTACAAGGTGATCATAATCTGATATATTATAAATATAATTATTAATAGAAAATTACCTTTCTGCCCATTTTCTCTACACAAAATATAGACACGGTAGACCCAAAGATCAGCACAGCTGGAATAGTGAACGTCAGCGTTTCTGTGCTGATGCTGAATTTGACTCCGGTTGATGACAAGATGGGGGATGCATAGGTCGTGATAGCAAAGGCACCATTCAGTGCCTGGACTGATCCTAGTACACCTGATATGAGCATTTGTCGACGCCAGACAGGGTTCCTCACTAAAAATGAGATATAACGTTAATTCTCCAGTCTTCAGCGTTGGGGATGTTCAGAAGAATCAAAACTTAATCTTATCAGTAAAAATCTCTGCGCTTTACACTAAACTTACCTATGTTCCTCAAAGACATATTTGGATGAGATTTAAAGTTGTCATTTTCTTTTTTCATTAACGCTATTTCATTCTCGACAATTTTATCATCTTTTTCAAGACCCCTTAAGAACGCTACAGTTGCAGTTGCCTCCTACAATATAAATTAGTCATTACGTACTTTTTGTTACTGAAGTGCTTAAAATCCTATGATCAGAGTTTTGAAATTTCAATATAATACGTGGATAAATAAAATGCATTGAATGCTTTGGAGTAACAGTTGTTAAAACAAGTTTAAAAATATCCTTAACAAAATAAGAGAAGTAATGGAACTTACCTTTATTTTTCCTTGCTTTATTAAATAAGATGGGGAATCAGGTGCTTTACAGAGCAGAATACCAACCACAATGGGTAAACCGCTCACAATCCACAGAATCATATTATAGTCCAAATAAACTCCCATACAAAAC